>MKEJ01021592.1:0-41188 GCA_001753735.1 Embelia ribes | reverse complement strand
GATTTATTTAGTGACGAAAATTTATGTCGCTAATTAGCGACTGAAATATTTAGCAACGGAAATTTCTATCGCTAATTAAGGACGGAATAACTACGGAAATTTCCGTCGCTAATTAGCGACGGATTAGCTATGGATTTATTTAATGCTGACGGAATTTTTTTTCCGCCGTCGGATTTTTAACGACGAGGTTTTTAACAACGAAATTTAATCCGTTATATTAAAATAATGACTGAATTTTACAATTTAACGACAGAAATTGCCCATCATTAAATCGTATTTAATCGTATTTTTCTTGTAGTGGACTTTGGTGCGTTTCGGACAAACCAGACTTTTAAAAAAGTACATTTGTAAATGAGTTCCTTTTTGGGATAAAGAAAAATTTAATGAGGGATATATTTGAAAGTAAATCAATTTTTTTTGCTTTGAAAATGACAAATGGTTGCTTATTTAAGATTTTTTTTCTATATGGTCTGTTAAAATGAACGTAGGAATTGTCTATCTAGCAAACAAAATTTAGGTGGGAGTTCAGTAGATGCATTGATACATGATAACAAACTTAATGAGGAAACGTTTCACTATATACTTAATCGAGAATATATTTATTTAATTATCATCATCACATCAGTATCTGTTAAAATCTCCATTCCTTCTGTACTGAGAGAGAAAGAGAGAGATATGGAGAGAGAAATTCTATTTTATTATTAACGACACAAAAACATTTTTCAAGAGGCAATTAGAGCCTTGTTTTTCTCTATAAAGAAGAAGAAGAAAGATAATTGTTATATTAATCAACTCAAGTTGAACTGGCAAACTACTTAACAGAAAACAGAAGCAAAAACAAAAAATTACAAAAAGATCTCAGAGAAACTAAAACATCACAGAAACATTCCCTTAAGACTAATGCCTTTTACACACGCCCTCGAGATGGAAAAGACTGCAAAGGATGAATTCCCATTTTGTTGATCAGATTATGAAATTGAGCACTTGCTATAGCTTTTGTCAATGCATCTGCAAGTTGATAAGAAGAATATACATGTAACAAATGAATCAATCTTGAATTGACCTCATCTATAATAAAGTGACAAATCGACCTCCACATGCTTGGTTCTCTCATGATGAACAGGGTTTGCAGCCAAATCGTAAGCTGATTTACTATCAATGAATAAGTAAATAGAAGAAGAATGAGATATTCCCAAATCAGAAAGAAGCAACTGCAACTAAACAACCTCACAACTAGCTTGAGCCAAAGTCGTATACTCTGCTTTAGATGAACTTCTAGACACAGCCTGTTGTTTCTTGCATTTTCATGAAATCAGAGAATCACCAAGAAAGAAACAATAACCTATAACAGATCTCCTAGTATCCACACTGGCTGCCCAATCTGAATTAGAGTAACCTTTTCAAAGGAGGGATGAAGAACCAGAATAAAACAAGCCTTGAGTAGGAGTACCTTTAAGATATCTCAATATTCTTAATACTGCTAGATAGTGAGATTTTGCAGCAGACATAAACTGACTTAGAGTATTAACTGCAAATGTAATATTTGGTCTAGTGATTGTTAAGTACAATAATCTACAAATGAGCCTTATATACAACACATGATCATTAAGATATTCAGTATCTTCTTTGGATAATTTTAAATTCACTTCTATAGGAGTATCTGTTGGTTTGCAATTTAATTGACCAGCATCATCCAAAAGCTCTGAAAGGTATTTTCTTTGATTACAGAACACCCCCGTGTCACTTCTGAATTAGATAAAGTAGAACAATCAAAGCTAGGAACAGAAAAACCTGAATCATGAGAAATGCGATCTCCTTGAACAAGTGATACTAAAGATGAGCTAGAACTCACAATAGTTGGTGTAACATTTGGAAAATCATTCAAGATGTTCAGATTGATAGAGAAAGAAGTGCAATCCCTTACATTCTATTATCCTATGTCCGATATGCCATTGAATTCAAAAGGAAAAACTGTCTCATAGAATACCACATCTCTTGAAATAAAAATTTTCTTACTTTCAAGATCATAAACTTTATATCCTTTCTTTGAAAATGGATAACCAACAAACATGTATCTTCTTGCTCTTGCATCAAATTTTTTTCTGCCTTTACTAAGAGTTGAAGTAAAACAAAGACAACCAACATAATCGGGCATTTTGTTAAACAAGACTTGAAAATGTGTATTGTGATTTAGAACACTAGAGGGTGTTCTATTTATCAAATAAGCTACAGTTAGAACATAATCTCCCCCAAAACTAATAGGTAAATGTGCATGAAATCTCAGAGATCTAGCAATATTAAGCAAGAGTTGATGTTTTCTTTCAACTACTCCATTTCGCTGAGATATGAAAATACAACTTATTTTGGTGTAAAATACCCTTATCATAATAGACAATATATAAAAGGAACTCAGTCCCATTATCACTTTTGAAAACCTTAATTTTTCTACCAAATTGTGTCAAAACATTGCATAAAAGCCAACAATAATTAAAGACACCTCAGATTCCACTTCATTAAAAAAACCCAAGTACATCTTGAAAACTCATCAACTATTGTCAAGAAATACTGATAATTTCCAATTTTAATAGGGGAATAAGAACCCCAGATGTCACAATGTATCATATCAAAATATCCCTTAGTTTTTATGGTGCTAGGAATAAAAGAAAACTTGTTTTGCTTAGACTTATAACAAACCTCACAAGGATTGTCTTTATTGCTTTGGAGCCCTTTGAGAGTGGAAACCAAAGAACTAACACTACTGAAAGATACATGTCCCAATCTAGCATGCCATTCTACTGCACATTCTATATGTGCTAACTGGTTTAACTCTGTGTGCTCCAGCAGGTATATACCTTTATGTTGCCTTAAACGCAAGGAACTCAGGTTCTGAATCACACACTTTTCAGAACCAAAACAAATAGAACACAATTGATCTTGTGTTAATCTACTGACAGATATCAAATTATAAGTAAAACTGGGAACACAGAGAACATTTTTCAATAACAAACCATACTAAAACTCTATACCCCCTACATGTGTAACCGTAGCGTATGCTCCAGTAGGTTAGTTGACAACAGTATTAACCTTTGCAGGTCCAATAGTATATAGTCTATAATAAGATATCATATGTTCTGTTGCCCTTTGTATCTAAAATCCAGATTAAATCATTATGGGGATACAAAGAAGTTGTGAAGCAATATGATGTTAAACTACGTGTCATTCCAGTAAAAGGAAGGCTTGAAGGAGCATCATGTGCAACACGAGAAGAATGTGAAGGAAAAAAACTTGAAGGAGTGCTTAGACTGCCAATACTAATTGCATTAACTTGTGGCGCTGAAAATTTCATTTGTTGTTCCATGAGGGAACCCAAGTATTGAGACTGAGTTATTGGTGCATTAGATTTAGAACCATATTCTAAAGCAAATTTAGCATCGCTTTTGATGCTCCAAGCACCGAGTAAGTGATTGGGCTATAAAAGTGTACATAATAAGTAGTTATTGCATATGTTTTAGGTCATTTATATTGTATTTAACATATCAAACTTGTTGTATTTCGGTATTACGCGCTTGTGTATCATTTGCAGGATTATGGTGTAAAATGAGATAATTTAAAGGCCAATTGAGATTCTATAGGAATTACGAGGAAAACAATGTTGTTTGAATGATGATTTGGAGCTCTAGAAGCGAAAGAATAAGTTTTGAGAAGCCTTGAGCGAACGATTTGATCACCCGTTCGTTGAAAGAATCTCATACGCCAAAAATAGAAGTTTTAATGAATTAACGGGAATGTTTGGAAGACTTTTTCCTATAAAATTGAGTATGATTGGAAAGATCATTCAATCATATTTCTAAAGGTTCAAATGGTACTCAATTCCGAATTTTCTATAGTAAGTTATTTCGTGAAAGGGTGCAAATTTGTCCAAACCGAACCGGTTCGACCGGTCGAACCTCTACTTGGTCCGGACAGAATCCGAAAAATATGATTTTTCAAATGTTAACTTGGGGGCCACCTTATATATATTATTTTATTCCGAACCTATGATATAAAATATATCTAAGGGTCCAAATTCAACCCTACTCTTTTGTTCAGACTTATAACACTAGCCTTCTTTATTTTTTTTTCTTTTCAACATTCACTCCCTACACAATTCATTGGTTTTTTTTTTTCCAACTTTGGAGATTTTGAAGGGAGTGATTGTGAAGGTTGTGACAACTTTATATTTTGTTTTTTTCTTCTTTTACGTCGTCGTGAGATCGTTCTACTATTTTTATTAGTTAATAAAATTCTATTTGCTCTCTTTTAATTGATATTTTATTTAGGTATTATAATTATGCTTTCTTTTAATATGTTAGGCTAAATCAGGGGTGTGTATCGGTTCGGGTATCCAAAAATTTAGAAACTTAAATCCGATCCCGAACCAAACCATTTTTTTGAGAAATTTACTTTGGTATTTTGGTTCAGGCCCGAATGCTTACTCACCCCTAATATAAATCAAATTTAGAAATTCGAGAAATCCAAAAATTTTAAATTTGATTCCTGATCTCGAATTGAAAATTTTTGGGTTGTCGAAAATTTAGAAATTTAAATCCCGATCCCGAACCGAATTATTTTTAGGAAAATTTACGCAGGTAATTTGGTTAGGATTTTGGGAATCCTGAATATTTGCTCAACCCTAGGCTAAATTAGTCTTGCCCTTAGGAAAAAAAGGCGTATTAGACCAACCTTTTAGGGACTGGGTCTGACAAGACTGAAACTCTCCCCGAATAATTACATAGTGGTGGAAGCTCTCTAATTCAATGAATTTAGAAGTAGATGTTTAAACCTCTATATTTCTTAATTGGGAAAATTAGTTAATTAATTATTTAATTGTGTATTTGTTTTGTTATTTTCAAGTAAACCACCGATTCTCATAAATTCATCTAAGTGTTAAGAGTAGTGATAATTTAGATAGATAATTACTTGAATTGAAACTGGTTAAAAGTATTAAATTTTAGTTTTCATAAATCATTAGTAATCCCTTAGTTTGATAAATCTAATATCTTATCAGTTAAGCTGCAATCGCCCCTAATATACTTGCTAAGCCCTCCTAGTGCTATTCATACCAGCAACATTAAAAGCATGCTCCCCGTGAGGTATATCACCACCTTGATTTTTCCCTTTGCTCGTGCGGTATCTATCTAGGTGGATACTCATGCAATTTGTAATACTTATCTTTTCTATGCCCGCTAGTGTTACAAAAAGAATATCTTACACCTCATCCCTTATTATTTTTACCATGATAAGAGGATGAAGATCTTTGAAAATTTTCTTGAATAGTATTGACCTGAGACAATATTTCTTCTCCAACATTTTGACAACCAGCTACCATTGAATTTGGATTTGATCTATTCTTTACTACTAAAGCAATTCATTCTATCATATCCCTTGGAACGTTCCCAGTAGCCATACGTTTCTCCTCAACAGTAACAAGACAAAATACCTTACTGATTGAAGGAATATGTTTCATCATTAAAATTTGCCCTCTTAACTGTGCTAAAAACATCATTCAGTCCCATTAAAAATATCATTTTAATAGTATTTTCCTCTCTCTCAAGGATTTTCTCTAATAGCTTGCAATTGCGCAAGACCTCCACAAGAACATTGAGGCATTGGATTGAGCATCACTAAATCATTCTACAAAGAATCCAGATTATTGAAGTAAGTGGCAACACTTTGTGTTCCTTGTTTTAAAGAATGGATAGACTGTTGAATATCAAATATCCTTGGTTCATTACTCTCTGAATATTTAGTTTTCAATATATTCCACATCTCTTCAGCTGTATTCTTATAGAGTATTGATTGTCTGATTTCTGGAATGGTGGATTTGGCAATCCAAGATTGTACAACAAGATTATCTCTAATCCATTGATTATACATTGCATCAATAGTTGTTGGACAAGCCAAAGTTCCATTTATGAACCCTAGTTTGTTCTTTGCCCCTATTGTAATCTCCATAGCCCTTTTCCAAGTGTAATAGTTCAAACCATTCAACAGATGATTAACCAAACTAATCCCCGTCACCTCATTTGGGCTAATATAATATGGATTAGATTAATCAATAGTAGAAACAAAATTAACATGACTAGTCCTAGAACCACCAGAAGGTGAATGTTGAGCTGTCCGTCAGCATAAGAAGCCATAACAATCACACCATATCAAAGATAATTCTTCATAAACAAAATATCAAACACCTTCTGTGCAACTAGAAGCTGAAATGAACTTCACAATCAAATCTTTATCAAGAACCTGTCCTACTATGCTAATTCAACCTCTAATTGAGAAAGGTGAGAAACTCACTTACAATTTAACAGGAAATTGAAAAAGAATCAGAAATGACGAAGCTAAATGAGCCCATAGCTTTGATACCACGTCAAAAACTCCATTCTTGCTGTACTGAGAGAGAAAGAGAGAGACATAGAGAGAGAAATTCTCTTTTATTATTAACAACACAAAAACGTTTTACAAGAGGCAATTAGAGCCTTTTCTTCTCCACAAAGAAGAAGAAGAACTAAAGAAGAAAGATAACTGCTATATTAACCAACTCAAGCTGAGCTGGCAAACTACTTAACAGAAAACAGAAGCAAAAACAGAAAATTACAGAAAGACTCAAGAGAAACTAAAACATTACAGAAACACCCCCCCAGACAAACACCTTTTACAGTATCTGCGATACGATCATGATCTAAAGAAACTCTCATGTCAAAGAAAAAATGAAGAGAACTATTTATTCGTCCAATTCAAAATGAAAATTAACAAACGCTATATCATACCAGCCGATAACTTCTACTCTTGAAGCAAAACCTCCCGATAGAAAAAAAGCCCAACTTTTGGTAAAGTTATTAGAACATCTCAATCTTCGTCCCGGGGCACACAATTACATAAACATATCAGTAATGGCATTCCTAATCATTTTAACTTGAAAGGTTACAACATTCGTTCTCGAACTGATGTCCGAAGATCAACTTTCTAATACTTCAACGAACCGAGGCCATGATAGATTGTTGATTGTACAGTCCATTCACGCCATTATTCAACTGCTGTCGGTTTCTTCTCCGTTTTGTAACAACAACAAATCCCTCACCATCTCCATTCTTATTCTTATTTACACCTGATGCTTTGGGTTGCACATTATTCCCTGTTTCTGTACCCGAGGCAGGCTCGCCCTCACTCCCGTAATGAATCTTTATAATCGCACTATCGTTTGCAATCGCTTCTGAGCTTTCGGAAGACTCGACCTTCTTCTTACTGATTCTAGAATCATCAGCGGGGTCCATATTGTTCTGAACCGACTTCACTATGAAGCTAAGCAATATCTGCCTCGCCAGTTCAGCCTTCTCCGAGTCTACACTTTTCTTCTTCGATCTTCCGTCTTTCACTTCATGACCAGTTTTCTCATTCGGTTTCTCTTCTGAAGATGACTCATTAGTGTCTGAAGAATTCAAATCACTCGGAATTATTGAATCTTCACTCTCAGGGTTACTTTGCCACGCTCTTCTAGGCACAAATTCTGGAGCATTTGGGTTCATAATTTTGGGGAATCCAATTCCGTTGTTTTCCAAACGGGGCATTTGGTATCTCAAAAACCCAGGTTTCATTCGGAAAGAGTGGGCAGTTCGGTAATAAAGAGGAGATCTGGGCCCACAAGGAACCCTAGCAGCAATTGGGGGAAAACCTATGGGCTCCACAAGCATGCCTTGGCTAGCTATAACATCGTAAACCGTTGTTACAGCCACCGAGTTCAATGGGTGAGTCAACGGAACAGCACCAGGACTGAACGGTTGAGCTGAAGCTGAAAGCTTTTTCCCGTTTGTTTCTGATGTTTTTTCCTGATTACTCGAGTGCGGGGTTCCCTCAGATTCCAGAACAGGACTATCTAATTCGTCTTCACTTTCGATAACATCTTTTGTGTCTTCACCCTCCAGTTTTGCTTCTACTACATGGACAAGTCCGTTTCCCTCCTCGTTCAATTGCTGAGGAGGAACGTCGCAAGTTTTGTTATCGGTTTCCTCATTTACTACTACTTTCTCTAGCAGAGGCTTGATAACTGTACCAGGAGGTGCCAACGCTACCTCTTTGTACGAAACAGATTTTGAAGCCAATGCAGTGATAGTAGATTTTGAAACTTTTGAAGGTGAGGTTGGGGAAAGTTTAGAGGACAGAGATTTTGAGGACTTTAAAGATGACGATTCAGTGGAATTCACCTTAGGAATGCCCTTTTGTCCTGGTGGAGTTGTCTTTCTATAAGTTCCATCTCTGAAATTAGAGTACTCATAATTGCTAGTGTTAAGCTTAGCAAGATTTGGACGCCTTCGATCTAATTTCCGGGTCCCACCATTTCCGGACCTCAGTTTTGGATTAGCTTCTTGCCACCCTTCATCGGAGCTTATCTCTTGAAAATCTTCAGCTACAACTGTCATCTCATTTTTATTTACACTTTCGAGTTTGGTTTCTTTAGGAAGGACCTTTTCAAGAGTATCCACAACTACGTTTGTTTGTGCTATCAGAGGGGTTTCTTCTGTCTCAACTTCAACTATGCGGTCACTGCCTATTCGTTCGTGTTGCGCCTCATGGGATTTGTCGCTGACCTGTAATACCTGAACGATAAGATAAAAAGTAAACAAATAAGCCAGTCGTCGATAGAGAAAGTTGATTTTTTTTTTCCAAATATCCTATGCTTGCACAAAGAAGTATGAGTACCTTTGAACGTCTTTTTTTCAGAGCATCACCTCCCTTAGCATCCTGATCAGGACTTATGAAGTCAAGAAGGTCGGATACACTGCAAAAGAGGGTAAAAGTTTGGTGTTCTGATAAATAATCACACATTTGAATTCAAAGAATATTTGGGTAATACCATTTTATCTAATACCTAAGGTGGCCTTTGCTTGCGATTGTTGCATCTGGCTTTGGAGTTCCAGTTCTTGCTGCTTCTTGCTGCTCCAACACTTTTGACTCGAAATATTCAAGCCATGCTGCAGCGTCCTGCATAAAGAACAAAGCCTTTCACTACCTTGCTTCCATTACTCGAACATTCTTTTTTCATGGTTAATTAACTGAAATTGCAGTTTTATTTTTGAAAATTTGAAAATTTACAGGAACTTGCCTCCAAGTAGGTGCTGTATTAAAAAAGAAAAAAAAAAGTAGGTGCCGTGTCATATTATGTATGGATTATTCGCAAAACTTATAATGGAGCATTATTTTTCAAAAGATCATCATTGTTTAAAGGAAGAGTTACTCCTATTTGCAATAATCCTATGCGACTAGGGAAAACAAAACAGAAAAAGGCGACTATTTTCCATTTTGATCGCTGGGGGAAAGTTGCAAACTAGAACGATGATAAAATCAATCATATTATGAATCATGATAGTGTAATCTACCTGAGTACGAAGATCTTCCGATCCCAGTTTGGCTTGAAGAATCTGTAATGTAGTTTGTTCATGTTGCACACTGAGAGAATATGCCTCCATCAATGAAAGAGCTATAGCAATGGCATGATAGCTGGCAGCAGTCTGTTAGGTGAACAAAGATGATTTAGTAATGACTATTAACTTTTTTAATATAGATGGATGGAGACAAACAGATAGATAGACCTGTATATGATCTGCCCCAAGTAATCTTTGATTGCATTTGAGGGCTTCATGCAGGTATCTGAGTGCGACATGAACATTTCCCATACCCTCTTCCATCATGGCTACATTTATATAAGTCGCTGCTGTGTTCGGGTGTGAGAGACCGCATGTGAAGTGCAGAAGGAACAACGCACGATTCACATATCTGCGCCAATTTTAATTTTACTAGATCTGATCAAGAAATGCCACAAACTGAACAAGGTAAACAGCACCAATAAAAAATAACTAAAAACCATGAGCTTGTGAACACATTCAACTTACTTCAAAGCCAACTCAATGTGTTGGAGACGATAGTAGAAAACAGAAAGATCTCCATAGCTTTTCATCGTGTCTGGATGGTCGAGGCCAAGTTCTCTCTCATTAATATCCAAAGCCTTCTGCTGATATATCGTTGCCTGAACATAAAGAAAAGTAGGCTTAAATTTGCTCAGTGATACGAACAAAAAGCATTAAATGTAAGTTTACAAAAAATGAGAAAGGGAGCCCCTTAGCCAAAAAAAAAATTAAAATGAAAAGGTCTTACTTGGTTAAAATCTCCAGTGTGATAAAGCACAACGGCTAAAAGACTATAGGCACTGGCGGTCGTTCGATGGTTGGGCCCACAAACAGCTATCATCTTAGCCAATGCCTTCAAAAATCAGATTACCATAATGTTAAATCGACTTAGGCAATTTAAGGACGGGAAATTAGTTAATTCCTTAAAATTTGACTACTATTCAGTTACCTTTGTACCACAATTGACTGCATCTTCTAGCTTTCCTTTATCCAGAGCAATCTTTGATGACTCCAACAAAGTTCGCCCATCTGCAGAAGAGCATCCTACATGCTGCGTACCCATAGTAGCAGATTAATCACTATATTTCGAATGAAAAGTTCCAAATTTAATGAGAGAGAGAGAGACAGACAGACAGAGATGGAGACTTACTTTACAGATAGGGACCAAGCCAATAATATCAGATCTCTTAAAAGGGTATGGGCTTTCCATGTCATAGTCTTTTGGAAGCAACTCCAGTCCAACCTGAATTACACAAGGAAAGAAATGAAAAAGATAAATGAAAAGAAACAGTAGGGCTGTATGGTTCTGTCCTCAGAATTTCTAGTTTTGGGTTTCCTTCTCATTTTCACTGGTTTCAAGAATCAACACTGAAAACAATGAAAATTTTCTGAAATATCCATTGTTTTCGGAAAAATTCTCTATTTCCAATTTACGCAAACTATATACCAAACACATTTTGTTTAAGTTTTAGAACCAGAAAATACGTCTCAGAAACATAACCAATCAAGCCTTTGAGTCTCAATGGAAAGGATTGGTACCTTGTGGCAAAGTCCTCGGAGAATTGAAACCTTCCTCAAGTGTTGAAACTCATTTTTTAGGTTCCAACCGAATCTTTTTGCTAAAAATGTTCGTAGCCACTTCAGTCCAAGGATTTGATCTCCACGCACCTTATCCACATCATCGTCAGCTACATCCCCAAGCAAGAAATTCAAGCATGAGGCTATAGCAGTGGATAAGTCGGCCACATTATCAACTGATGCAATAACAGCTTTAACTACATGCTTCAAAGCTCGAGTAACCATCTCATGAATACAAAGTGACTGAATATGTGGAAGCTTATCCGCAAGTTCAACCTGGTTTCCAAGGAGACCAGAGCAAAATATGATCAATAGAGTATCTAAAACAAGTTTGGAAACATACCAAGAGTGAGGGAGAGAGCCTTTTCTTACCACACGACCCAAAGAACGCATCTGCAGGCCTCTAAGGTGCATGAAGTCGGTCATAGTGCGTCCATCGACCGGGGAAAGTTCAAGCGATGCAAAATCTGTTACCTGAAATAAAATGAGAGTTTTAGCTTGCTATCGGCAAGTGTAGATAAAAATTGTTATTTTAACACTTCAATTATAACTAGCTTTATTACCAGCTTGGGCAAAGCAATATCATCATAGTATACTCCTGCCAACTTCACAAGCTCGTCTACTGACTGTTTCAGAAAAGCAGGAAAAGCATGTCTCTTAGTTACTTAACTATATAAAATAGGAGCGTAAATTTATTACCAAAAGAAAAAAAACACAGGAACAGCAAAAATAAAGGATAGGTGTCAAAAAATAAAATGGTTAAGAGCACATCAACTGGATAATATTGTAAGATTCAATCCGGTACCTTTAGATGAAGATCCGTTCCACTTTCTTTCAAACGCGAAAACAAATCTTCAGAAATAAATTGCTTCAAATCCGAACGACTATTGGCCTCACCATCATTAGCATCCCCCATGCTGTTTTCATCAATTAAACTACCATTTTCTCCATTTTCATTGCTGATAGTTACAGTATCTGACTTCTTCTCTCTTTTCTTCAGCAATTTAAATTCCTTTCCAAGACCTTTAACCTCCACGTCAGCCTTTTTATTCTCCTTAGTGCTTTTGACATCATTGTCGTTAGTTGTTTCTTTCTTTTGTAGATGCTGCACCCAACAAGAACCAAGCTCCCATCTAAAAGACCTCCCATTGGCAACTGGTTTTTCTTCTGACTTCCGCAAGCTCTCTTCAATCACTTTGCGAGTTATGCATCTTGAAGATTCAAGATCATCAAGCTCACAGTGAGCTTCTCTTGAGTCTTCGACACTACACGGCTCGTGAAGCAAGATTCTTAAGCTGTGAAGACAAATTACCCCGCAATTAGTACACAGCAAAAGCCTTGTACAAAAGTGGAGTTGTTTTTCAAACAAAAGAATAATATTGCAGCGATAGAAGTACGATTTATTTAGATTCTTAACCTATTAATGTTGAGAGCATTGGCTCCTCCTTCTGGTTGATCATCAATCTCAATATCTCGAGCCATACATTTTGCCTTCTTAACAGAACCAACAACCTTCACAATCGCAGTATATCCACAATGTCTTACAGCAACAACACCTAGTGAGGACGTATCCTACAAACCCAAAAATCTCTCTTAAAGTTTCTAGATGAGAGAAAGTGGAATTTTTTGCTTAAAAATTTTTTGATATGTAAAAATAGGGGAGAAGTACTTACTCGAATTACTACGCTCTCATCTGCAGTTACCCCTTTAATTACATTTCTTCGAGCAACTTCCTCAGCAAGCACATTCAACGATTCACTCTCAATAATTTTTACACTGGGTTTTGAGCTAGCATCTTCTGTATCTCGGTGTACCGTAACAGACAAGTCCCCAACATAATCCTCATGCAATACTGAGCCTTGTGCCCTGGTGCAAGAATTTATTACTTTCCTGATGGCCGAAACAGCTTTAAAGATTGATACATCGACAAATAGGTTATGGAGCAAAAATGCCTTTCGGTCACGGACTACCCTCTCTTCCTCGGTTTTGCAAGGGAGATTTGCCAATATAGCGAACTCAGTGGCCCAAGGTCTATTATCATGCTCACCATTTCTTCCTTGTCCTCCCCCATTGCCACCCCAGCTTTCATCTTCAGTCGGAAGAGGGAGAAAAATTGATGGAGAATCAGAAGCAGGCGGAGGGACAAGCCAAGTGTTTGCACGGAAACCATATGGGAGGTTACCAAACTAAAAGAAATTAAATAAAGGGAATTAGTCAACACTTCTTTCATACTTGTCACATTTTGAAGGAAATTTGCATCAGAACAAAGAAAATGTCTCACCTTATTGTGTTCCACAAAAGCTTTCATCAAAGACTCATATGCCTGCATATGTTGACAAATTGTTAGAACATTAGAGCATTGCCAAATCGAAGCAAACATGAAGGCAGGGATACCGGAAGAATTTTCTTAACCAATAAAAACAACTTTTCCAGGCAAATTCTCCATCAGTACTTCACTGTGGTGCTTTTGTTTCAATATCAAAATAGTCACACAGAAACATACTTAGGAATTGTTCATTATTTAAGTTAGCTAGTAAAAAGCTATCATTCTGGCAAAATCACCATATGTACGGAATGCAAATAAACAAAGATTGGAAAGCAATGACACCAGCCCCACCCCGCAAGACCACTAGTTCAAGAATACACAGATGTGTGTGCTTACATTGGCAAAAGCTCGGCTGAGCTGCTGCAGAAGATCCACCAGGGAGTGACTTTGAAGCGATTGCTTACCCAAAGTGTAGAATCCTCCCACAGATGCTACCACTTGTACTACCTTCCCATTGCATATCTTAATCTGCACATATTGATAGATACATTTATCCACAACATACCTATTGGGGGATGATGCTAACGGTTTGGGTAAAAGTAAAGAAAAAAAAGATTGCCCAAATTGACCGAACAATCTCCGCAAAATAATGACAGCAAAAAGAGATTACTAGGAAAGCTAAGGATTTCAAGGAGGTTAGATCTAAGAGTGGGGTGGTTCTACGACCTACAAGTTACATGTTTGAATGCTTGTCATCTTATGATTTAGGATCGAAGTAGTGGCCTTCTGTGGATGCCCCTTATCGGCCACCTTAGGTTTGCTTTGGTAACCTAACCTTTAGGATTTTAAACAACTATTCGTTTATTGTGCTTAGGCTTGCATTTTGATCTTAACAGTATCTCTAGGTATACCCCTAAATTTTGTAACTTTTTGTTTATGCATTAAAAATTAAACTTCCAAAAGAAGGATGATTAGTAATTCAAATAGATATTTGGTTGCTGGCAAAAATAATCTCACAACTGGATTAAAACTAATTCAAATGCCAAAGGAAAATTTTAAAAAAGATTAATTTGCTAGCAAAACAGTAAAGAGTTTTCATACACAAGTTTGTTACGAAAATCTCTACACCAGCCATGCATGAAACTATTCCAATTCAAAAGGCTACAATTTTAACTACCGCAGTGAAAAGGCACATTTTTGGGATTCTCACTAAATTCACAAATTATGTGCCAAAAACGTAACTAGAGAGGGAACAAACAAAAAAGGCACCTGCATTTGGAAGTAATCACCATTTTGCCCTTCTCCCCCTTGATTTGTCTCCACCCTCTTCAAATCTGCAATATCAAGATGAAGTGAAAAGATGTTTCTTAGGGTTTGTTTGGTTACTATTTTGAACAGAGATTTTTTACTATTTTGACCTAAATATTCTAGTAGTTTGAAGCATACACCTTTTTCCATTGTAAGCTAGCTTATTTGCAAAACAAGCTGCAATCAAACAAATAGTACGGAAAATTTTGACAGTTAAAGCGAATAAACAGTAACAAAAAATTCAATTTAAACGTTATACAGTCAAATGCAATCTATCTTTTAAACAGAAAATAAAAAAAATCTGAGGTCAAAACTGCCACCAAACAAGCCCTTAAGTAACTAATACTAAAGACTGCAAGACACAGAGAGAGAGAGAGAGAGAGAGAGAGGGAGAGAGACTTACGAAGTATCGGAGGAGTGAGGTGAGAAAACGAGAAGAAGTCGTAGAAGTCGGAGAGCCTCGGCGTCGGGTGAATCGCCGCCATCTCGTACCCCTCCCCCACCACCGGCGCCGGCACGCTGCCGTTGGGAGGAGACGGCGACCGCGGGTGGACGGCTTTGATGGTCTTCTTGGCACGGCCATCTGTTCCGGCGGCGGTTTTGGGCTTGGCGAAGCGCGTGGTGCACGCGACGATGTCCAGGAGCCGGCGCGCGTGGGCCTGAGACTGGGACTCGTCCGTGTATGGCTCTGTATGAATATCGCAGGACACAGGTGTGGTATTTACGTAAATTTGGAATGAGAAACGGTTAAGAATTTAATAAAAAAAAAATGTTAGCTATATTAATAATAATATTTTATTTTATTTTATTAGGACAGGACAAGCATAAAAAATGCCCCACTTAGAATGCATACTCATTTAAAATATATACATGAATAAAAATAATAATTTTATATTGCAAATTAAATAAGCGCTCACAATTTATTGCATCTTACTTTGGATCAAGAAATGCATTTTATATTGAATTAAGTATTAATTAATATTGTTGGGTTGAGTTTAGTTGCATTATTCCTCGCAAAGTTGTAACATCTACTTGTAAAATTTATCTACAAATCTTAGTTACCCTCTTTATGCAAAGAAATTCCAATATATGAGTAGTGTTATCTCTGTATACTATTATAAAAGGCAACCCAATTTTGACAATTGAAAATGCGAAGCCGTGTCATTTTTTTGTCTTCCGAATTTGTTCCTTGTAACTTCACAAAACTACAAAAATAAAATATACAGAAACGAAGTTTCGCTTTTTCCTTTCTTGATGACATTGCCTATTTCAAGTCACCACTTGTCAAACATAGCCCCACGTTGCAATGACCGTCAAAATTCTTGTCTTTCCAGTCAAATTATTTGAACTACGCGTGGTTACATATATATGTATCTGTAGTTATACATATACTTTATTGTAGTTATAAGATCTGTATAGTTTTTATTCAAGAGCCGTAACCTATTTGTAGGCTTGTAGCCTCACCTAGCATTGCCAATCTTTCTATAACAACTTGGCAGATATTTGCAAGGAGTAGCTTCCACTTATTTTTTGATCATTGCCAAAATTTTGCACGCATCGCCTTTTTGTGCTAGTCTTTAATACATAAAGCGAACGTTTGTGAATTTGGGTTCATTTTTTTCTATACCAAAAATGCCCTTTTGCGTTTTATGAATTTCAAATTTGTAATTCCTTTTATAATTGGTTATACATATAGGGACATCAAAGTAAATTTATCTATCCATAAAATCGTTTCAAAAAACAGATCTGTACGTCATTTTACTCATTAGTCTTCAAATTTTGGAATAATAGTTTGAAAGTTTAGGAAAATAAATTAAAAAATTATCCATTTAAGAAAAATAGATTGTAAAATAGGTTTTACAACTATTAGATAAACTAATTTTATTTTGAGAAAATATATTTTAAAATATATTATTGATTATTTACAAATTATTTCTACAAATTTATCTTCGAATTTTCTAGAAATAGTTTAAAAAGTTTAAGAAAATAATTTAAAACCATCACTTTTTTAAATTAGATTGTAGAACATAAAAAAATATGATGTAAACATATTTCACTTGAAGAAAATAGATACAAAACTTATTTTTTAAGTATATTTTTTGAAAAGATGCTTCAAAATTATCTGTTTTAAAGTAGATTTTAAAAGAGATTTAAAGAAATATAGTACATGGATTAATTCGTTTTAAAATTGTTAGGGCTGAAATTTATGTTGTTTTAAATTTTTATTTGAATATAAATATATTGTAAGGCGCAATGCACACGCACTATGTGTTTTACGGAAGCTAGTATTTATAAATAGCAAGTAAAGTGTGCAAAAATCTATTCAACTCAGTTGGGTTGATACGGTAAGATATTTTAGCATATGTTCCAACACTTCATATTCCAGATATTTTCAAATAATTATCATTTATCATTCAATTTGATTTTTCTAATTGACCACTAGCAAATCATTAATAATAACTCTATTTTAATGAATTTAATCCCACGAAAAACACAATATATTTGCGAAAGGACAGAGATTTTATGCATATATATATATATGCAAAAAATTATTACATATATCAATTCATTATTTAACAAGTAGAAA
Organism: Embelia ribes; assembly: GCA_001753735.1. Classification (NCBI taxonomy): domain Eukaryota; kingdom Viridiplantae; phylum Streptophyta; class Magnoliopsida; order Ericales; family Primulaceae; genus Embelia; species Embelia ribes. Next base: position 24,009 of record MKEJ01021592.1, on the reverse strand, counting down.
ATAGACTATAAAATCCTTATCTTTTGCCAAATTGTGTCTGTATAAAAAGTTTATTTCCGTTAAAATTTGCACATACACTTATATATATGTATCATAAAAAAATAATGTCAGAATAGGACAAAAACTTATTTCGCATTTCATAAAAAATAAATAAAGTACACTTGGGTCAAATTTAGTTATGGGGAATTGCAACATGTAGAATTGAGGCATAATATTGTAATACACGATGTGTCCTATATAACCGTTTCTCTTAGGTGTATACCTTTGAACAAAGTATATACATATATTTGACTAATTCTAAAGGAATCATTCTCCAATTTTCTTGGCATTCCAAGCTTAAAATACAAATACCCGTTTGTTATGAGCATAATATAATATAATTAATCACCTTGTGAGAGGTCCATTAATGTAGGTAAATACTCAATATGTGGTAAGAAAAACTATGGCAAAATCTATTTTTAGCTCGTCATGCAAGCTACTTGAGGCTATCTATTGAAGCTTTTGGATGACAACATTTATGCGCCCGCTCAAAAGGGAAAAAAAAGAACCTTATATAGAACTATTAAACCTGTAAATATGCGTCGTCGCTTAGAATATCATAAAGCCAACTTTAATTATTGTAATTTGCAATTACCCAACTATTTGCATAACTTACATAGCCTATTATATATGACAACAATTATACCACAATATTTTCTTATGCATAGTACTTGGCCTTTTGCCACCCCTACCAAATGCTTTCTTTATAAACATAAAGAGAATTAGAATTTGTAAAGATGCTTTATTCAAATAGCCCACAATCCTTGTCAAAATCTTTTACCAAAAATAGCAATTGGGCAAAAAAAGGAACAGGCTATTTATTAATACTATGCCCAATATATAGCTGTATATAATTAAGTTTCCAATGGTATAATTAACCTACCTTCAACCATCCTCAGCAAACATGGCTTCAATGTAACCACTTCCAACCTATCATTCAACTTGTGCCCTTTCACCTATTAATTAAACCAAATAAAAATTAAATTAAATTGAATGTTTTAAAGGTTAATTACACTAACAATCCCCATAGTTTCCCAAAATTCTATTTGGTCCCCATAACTTCCAAACAAAATTAGTCCCCTTTGAAAAAGGGACATGGCTAGTTCTTATTATGGACTTTAAGTCATATGAAATGGTAAAAACTATGTTCAAGTTACCGATATGTTATTTAATTATGGGTGATGTAGTCTTTTTGTGTTAATTAAAACTATAAAAAGACCAAATATGTCATTTTTCTTTTAACTTTGGGGACCAAATCAATTACTTTTTCACAGTTAAATACTAATTATGAGACCAACTAGAATTTTTCTTGAAACCAAGGGGACACCTAGTGAAATTTACGCACGTTCAAATATCATATGATATGTTGGTCATTCTAACAAGAAGTACAATGTATTGTGGTCCTCAAATACTAACCACAGCATTAAATATAACATCTAACTTGAAAAAATTAATATTAGTTGCATTTTAAAAAAATTACCTCATGAGAGAGGGAATAATTAGTGAGATGGCAAGTTTCCACATTGGCTGCTAGTAGCCTCCTCACATCCAGTATCTTATCAGTTGAGATGCCCTGAAATTCCATTTAATTACATAATATTAACATAAGAATTAATTTCAAAGAACCCCAAAAAAAAAATAAAGTTATAACTCTAGAAAAATTCTATGATTTTTATAATTTGAAAGAAAAAGAAAGTACCTTGAGGACCACTTGTGTTTCGTAGGGTGTAATGACAGTAATATCAAGAACACTAGGCACAACTGCAAATTGAGAAAACAAATATAAACCAAATAATCTTGTACATAATACAAAGAATGATACATACGATTTATTTAAAAGTTACAGTTTTTTTTTTATGTCGAAATAGTAAAAAGCCGATGAGCCAAAAGCAATCCAGATTTTAGGCCACGAAACGGATGAATTCGAACTTCAAAAAAAATCCAACAAGGAATTGGGTTCAAACCTTTCTCTTCCTTCTTCTTCTTATCCGTCTTAGTCTTGTTGCCCTTTGTTTTGCCAGACTTTGGGGCCATTAATCTATTTTCCCTCTTTTGGTTTCCCAAATTTTGAAATCAAATAAGAAAAAAGAGAATGGCAATATGAACACCAACACACAAAAAAATTAGAAAAAGAAAAGAGTGGTAAGAGCAGAGGATAGAGAGAATGAGTAGAGAGAGTGTTTGTGAGATAGAGAATGAAGGGATTGGTGGTGTTAAGAGGAGTGTGGGAAGGAGAAGATAGGATAAGAGGATTTTTGGGTGTTTTTCACCCTTTAGTGGATTTGAGAGAAATCCTGGCCTCTCTTTCTTGCTTGCCTGATTGCCCCTCTCTCTCTCTCTCTCTCTCTCTCTCTGTCTGTTTCTCTCTCTATATGTCTCTATGGGCACGATTCATGTGATGCCCTTTTTAAGTCTTGTGAGCTGCCCATGCACTCTTGAGTCTACGGACTAAATACTTAGCCCCGAACAAAATTATACTTAAATATAATTTAATATTATGTTTATGTTTTTAATACTGACATAACTATTTGCTCCAATGGTTGAATGTTTAAATTAGCTTCTAATTGGTGTTGTGTAAAATTGTTGTTGGTGTGACTAATATCACGCATTCATTGCACTTTTGATCCATTGCATCAATTATATATTTGGTTTGGGGAATTATAAATATAGAAAGAGTTTTTATTTGTAGCCTAATAAAGAATACTGTGAAAAAAAAATAACAAAAAACCAAATCAAATACTACTAATCTTAAGAGGGGAAAGAAGGCTAATGCTCCAATTTTGGTGCAATGCAAATTAAGGGTTGCAAAAATATTATTATAACGATACAATATTTGGATAGTTTTGTAATTGTCTATGCTAAATTCTATTTTTTTGTCTCAAATTTGTGTTCCCATAATTGAAGTGTTAAAGAGATATTATTAGTACATGTATGAACCACTACACAAGTATACGTATTATTTATTCAAATCCGATGATATAAATATATTCATATGTCGATTGATATTGAATATATAATTTAATAATTAAATAATAGAAAATTAAGATTTTAGCCAATGAGGAGAAAAAATATAGAAATTCTTATTTGAAATTTTTTTGATGCGACAGTAATGTGGCATATAAAGAAGTGCGATGGGTTCCTTAAACCAAGAATTGCCATATACATGCTCTCCTATTGTGGAATTTTAATTTGCAATATGAGGCCATAAAAGAAATGTTATTCATGAGCATATGTGTTATTTATTCAAGTTCGATATTATTCATGTATGAACTACTACATAAGTATATGTGTTATTAATTGAGACGGCTAGAAAAAATCGACCACTTTGCCCAAATGAACCGGGAAAAAATGGAATTTGTATAAGTTTAATATTGTTATTTCCAGTTTATCTACATTACATTATTTTGATTTTATTTTGTTTAAGTTGAACATAAACAGTATGTAACATATAAGGGCAACGGGATGAGGCAAGGCTGGGCAGGGGTGGAGGCGGATTTTGCCTTCCCCAATTCCGCCCCGTCCCTTTTTGGGATCGGATTTTGGCTTTCCTATCCCCACCTTAGATGTGTCGGATTTTCATGCGGGTTGTCGCCCTCGTCAATAAATAACCAAATTTAAAAAATTATTTTGCTTTAATTAATATTAATAACTTAAAAATTGTACTTCTAAAAAATAAACAAATAAAATATTCATTCAATTAAAATAATCAACCGGAAATTGGAACTTAGTTTTATTTCAACTACAAATTTAAAAAAAAAACTAATGATTTAGAAACAATTTGTTATGCTTCAAATAATACTCGTAGCATCAAAACACCATAATGAAAACACAATAAAATATTATGTAATTTAAAAAAAAATCATTTATACAGAATGGAACATTGCAATCAAAACAAATCAAATACCCTACATAGATAAATGAGAATATTATTATAATTATCTAAACAGCAGGATGAGTTCCGGGTAAGGATCGAATTTTTTCTATTGAAGTCGGAGCAGATTCGGGTGGGTACCCGTTGGTTGGGATCTCATTGTTTGTAATTAATGTGTTTATGCTACATGCCATGTTGATAATGGATTAAAATAATGAATGCGATTGTGCCACGTGGCATGTTGATAATGCATTAAATTATAGCCGATCATTTTTGTATCATTTGCTGGGGGCCTTATAAGGGTCCGAAATGAATTTAGTCCGTAGTCTTTGGCACTTTAAGACAAACTGATTAATGCTCAATTCAAAATTTTAATTATTCAATTTTGTCACATTCTTTTGTGGCGAAGATGTTTGCTTTGATCAATACCTGATGTGATTCAAAATAAATGTTTTTCAATGCCACATATATATTAACGTGTAACCCATACATTGCACAGATTACATAAAATTTTTAAGTTTTAAATTATTAGTCAAGTTGTCTATAATATTCTTTTATAATTTTTTTTGTCATAATCTTAGTAAATATTTTTTCTTAATTGATTTACTATATGGTAGCAGTATAATTTTTTTTTCCCCTTATTCCATAACAATTTTAAAAAATTACTGTACGTATTTTTTTTTATATATCATGAATTTAATATATAAATTTTGCATAACTAATTTTATATTAATATATTATCATAAAATTTTTATAATATATAAATTTTTACCTGTTAATTGACATTAACATGATAAAGGTATATTATTCCAACTTAAATAATTTTGAAATTCTTTAAAAAAATATATTATTCATCTTTTTATTTTGTCAATTATAGTATATGTTTATTTTTTTTAGAACAATATTTCAATAAGTGAAATTTATTATGATAATATTTTCAAATAGATTAATATAATTTTAATAAATATTATTTTTCAAGAAGTTTTAGTTTGGTGAAATTGTATTATGATAAATTTTATTATTCAAAACTCCTAAGTTTCCGAGATACGTGTCAAATAGTTATGCGTACATTTATCATAAATTAGAAAAGATAGTTGAAATTACAATTTTTACATAATTCTGTAGTATAAATAATTTTTTTTATCTTTTTTTAATATGTAAATTTTTACATATAAAATATTGACATATAAAAATTTCCAACGTAAGTACATTTCATTATTTCAAAATAATAAATTTTATATTTTTTGTCCAATCCATAGTGTCATTTTGACATATTTTTCTTTTAAAAATTTATATGTTTTCAAAACGATTAGGTTTATAAAAACTATATTATAATAATATTTTCAAATAACAAATATAATTTTAATCAGTCCACTTGTTCAATACGCTTAGGTTTGATAAGGTTTTGTTATGACAAATTTTATTTTATAAAAATTTTAAATTAATGGGATGTGTTGGTTAATTATATGAATATTTGCCACAAATAGATAAAAATAGTTGAGTGAATAACTTTTATATAATTTTACAACACAAATAATTTTTATATTTTTCTAAATTATCATTCTTATACTTTTGTTACAATCTATAATGCCAGTTTTTGTGTTTGTGCTATAACTATATGTTTTATATGTATTAAAGATAATTAGGTTTAGAAGAATCTATTACGGTGATATTTTCAAGTATAATAATATAATTTATTAAATTTTATTTTTCAAGAAGTTTAGGTTTGTAATTCTATTATTATAAGTTTGACAAGTTATGATTTTTAATTATATTATTTTTGAAAAAAAAAATATTTTAATTTTGCTTATTCTTTTGTTTTATGATTTTAGTTTTTGTAGATTCATATTATAATAATACTTTTAGGAAAAAAATATTTTTTATTAAGTTAATTTTGATTTTTGTAGAAATCCTATTATGATAATGTTTCTAAAAAATTGTAATAATTATGATAATATTTTCAAGGTTGATGAACTCTGATTTTATGTATGTGTATATGTAAAGATAGTAAAGATATATTTTTTTCCCCTAGATTTTGATTACTAAATTTAAGAAAATATGTATCAAAAAATTTCGCGACCACTTATCAAAATACTACACGTTTGTTAAACAACTATGCAACCACAAATCACAATTAGAATAAAAGTAGCAGAAAACTTAACTTTTTATAGTAATTAACCGAGGTACAGCTGCTTTGCACGTGATTTATAAAAATTTTCCCCCATTCCTTTTTAATTATCACTTAAAAAAATCTATTTCTTTTTAAGTATCTATTTGGAAAATCAATAAATCATTAATTATTTTTTTAAAATTTTATCCTTATTAATTGATTAGAGTGATATGTTTTGAGTGGTAAAGTAAAATATTATTTATTTTCTCTATAATTGAGGCCAATTAATAATTTTCTTAATTCATATACTCTAACTTGAAGTGATAATTAAAAAGGAATGGATGGATTACTATTTAACAAAATATTGCATGCTAACATAAGATCAAAAACTAAAATTATTTCAAATAATTTTTAATAAAAATAGAATTTTTTTAATTTTTATTTATCGAAATTTTAAGAATGCATCGTATACAAATTTTGTGGTACCTCCATAAACTCGTGGCACTAATTTTCACTCTTGAGAATTAACGTGATAGTTAAATATTTTGTTAAGTTTGATAGATATTGAGCAATTGTAAGTTTTAATATTTTCATTTTAAATTGTTTAAATTTTATTTTGTGATAACTATGAATTTAAATCTTTAAAGATTGAATATCATCTCTTAACAAAAAATATGAAAATTAAAATTAATTAATTTATAATTTTGGGTATGATGATTTTTATTACAAAGAAATAAAATAAATAGCAAATTTGGAAGAAAAAGTGTATCAATTATTTCATGGAGTTGGTACTTTTTTTAGAACTAGAAGACATAAACGTATTTTGCACGTATTTCACAAATTTACAATTTTTAATAAAATATTATATGCTAACATAAAGCAAAAATTAAGAAATCATTTCAAATATTTTTTAATAAAAATAAACTCTGTGGACTTACGATATTAATTTGTACTCTTGAAAATTAATATGATATTTAAATATTTTATTAAGAATGAAATATATGTAAGCAATTTTAAATTATAATTCTTTAAGTTTTTATATTTTTATTTTAAATTGCTTAAATTTTATTGTTGTGATAATTATTAATTTAGATATTTAAATATACGATATTATTTCTTAACAAAAATATGTAAGTTGGAATTAATTGGTTTACAATTTTAGGTATGATAACCTTAACTAAAAAAAATAAAATAAATGACAAATTTGGATAAAAAAAAATGTATGAAATACTTTGTGGAGTTAATATTTTTTATAGAGTAGTTAGATATATGTTTATTTAATAAATGGTCCAACAATATAAGAAATGAATATTTATTCTTTTTCAAATAAGAAATATGCGACTTTTAGTTAGTTTAACCATATTTCTATTATTATTATTATGAAAGCTCAAAAAATATTAAAGTATTATAGAATGAGTACAAAGGGCACGGTTATTAAAATATATAGCACTGTTGGAAGTGGCATTACTCTCATTTTCTATGACAAATGGTAGAAACTTTAAAATACCATAATATATGATAATAGTTCAAAGGTATAATAGATTTACTACCACTATTCATCGCTAGCATTTGGTCGCACATTTTGCTTTGGTCATTTCTATAAAATTTTCTTCATATTAAAATATAAATAACGTATACCCGCATAAATGGTCCTGAAAATCTCAATCCCGTACAAATAAACCACATATTAGCAACTTAATATGATTTTAATAATTTAAAACGTCTTCGCATCAACAATAAAGAACAATTATATGAAATATCCAAAACTTGGGGACTAGTGTGGGGCATAATAAAATTTATGTTGAAACCATGGGACTGTTAGTGTTATTAAGTCATGCTTTAGCAATCAGCTACTTGACGTTAACTACGCAGGCCGAGAAAGTATCCGCTACATCTCACCGTGTTAGAATGGTAGCGGGAAACTTACCTGCTTGCTGACGTGGAATAATTTAATTGGTTCTCAGCTCGATTAGAGCACACATGAGGTCTTTGGTCTTTGTGGAGTTTTTACAATAATAATAAAGTGAATTGGGAAACTATTTGCTAAAATAAGTTGGTATCAAAATAATTACTAAATTAAGGTTGTTCTAACTATTGTAGTTTGAAAGTTTTTGAAAGGTAAATAGTCGCAATTTCAAATTGCGACTTTTGCACTTGCAAAATAATGGAGTTTGGAAAAGTATGTTTTTTTTGTTATCTTTGATATGAAAAGTGAAATTTCAAATCGCAACTTTTTTCTATACATACAAAAAAGTGGAGCTTAGAACTATTTTTTTTTATTAAGTTTGATATATATTTTTTTAAAATGGCATTAATTTGGTAAACATATTTTGGAACTATATTATTTGAGTTAAAACCTCTACATTTGCACGTGAACCTAACGTCGATACTGTTTCTAATAAAGAAATTTTTTTGTTTTTCCAAGTATCGAAAATTTGCCATCGAGAAATTCTTACTAGTAGAAAACTGACCTTGAAAATAAATATTTTTAATCCTTGGTTCTAATAGTAATAGTATTGTTTATATTGTTAACTTTGTAGTAGAATATATTATTTACTGTTTGGGTATTTATAATATCTTTGCTTCTCATCTTAGCCGAGTTCTTTTATTTTTCATTTTTGGTACCACATCCGCTATCAACTACTAGTTATGATAACCTCACAGTTAAATTATTAGTAGGCTCAAATGCATACTTGATTTGACACTCTCATATTAGTATTGTAAATGTTGGATTATTTTAAAAATTGACCAAGCAATGATAAATCAAAGTAATTATATATCATAATTATTAGATCAAATTTAAAATTGATTATATATATATATATATTCAAGGCGTATGAATAAAATATATTAGAGTCTCCTACATAGGGTGTCCACGTATAGAGCTCTTTACGAGTAGCTCTAGCTCGATCCAAGTGTTGTTCTGCTTGAGCTCAAATCGAGTACTAAACAAGTCATTTTCAAGTAGGATTTTATGCTTAATTCGTGTTCCACTTGCGTTCGAGTATTAATACACTTGAGTCGTTTGAACTTGGGAGTAGCTTGAGTAATATATAAAGATAAATAAATTTATATTTATATTAATATATACATATAAATATATAGATAAATAGGTGTATTATTTATCAATACAAAGAAAAAAATAATTTCCAAATCGAATTCAAATCAAGCTCGAATCTTTATGTTATTGGCCATGAACTAGATCAAAATCATGCTCAACAAGTCCATAATAAATCATTTCACTTTTTTCATTGGGTTTGGGTAGAGACCAAAGGTCTTGAGCGACTGATCGATAGAATAACTCAAAAGATAAAAAAAATATTGTTAATTTGTTCATATGCTCATTCAAGGTTGGAAATACATCCGCTGAGTCGAATTAGAATTAAACAGTAGTCGATCTCAAATCTTCATATTAACACCTGATTCAAATTCAAGATTGGAGTTAGAATTAAGTGCAAGTTGAGCTCGAGTTTAAACAATAATAATTTGAGTGGAGTCGAGTTCACATGTTAGGGAAATATGAAGTGGTTTGTAGGGGACCCTAACCTCTAAAGTCCTGAACTCAGCCGCTATAAAATGGCAACTTTAAGGAAAGAGAGAAGCAGACACGCATATCTACACGTACTTCATTTCCAGAGAGAGAGAGAGAGAGAGAGTGCGCACAGCACAGTACTTTCAAAACCCTAGAACACGATTTACTCGATTTTCTTTATCTTCCGACGGTTTTTATCCTCAGATCTTAACTTGCTATCTTCAATCGTTGTTTCCATTTCGTATTTTTCTGTTTTTGGAAACAAAGAGGTACATGCTGCTCGTCTCTGGTTAAATGGAGAGAGATATTAGCTATTTAGGTCCATTGATGATAATTTGATACATGTTTATCTTTTCAAGTTCGTGCTTTAGTAGCGGGACGGTTAACTTAATTTGGGATTTTTAGGGCTCATTGATGGTAAATTGATATATGTTTGTCGTTTCGGTTTGCCTTCATGCTTTATAAGCTGGGAGAAATTGACATGTTTGGGAATTTTAGCTTAATTTGGGTTTTTTAGGGCGCGCAGCTGTTGTTACATGTGTATTTTGTGCTGAAATTTGTGGAACTAGCTGTAAAGTTGTGTGATTTGTGGTGCAATTTGGAAAAAAAGTTGTTTTAAGAACTGGGAAAGTTTGTTTCTGGAATTTTGAAATTGGGTGTGAAGGGAATTCATACATTTTTCTGGCCGATACTGTTGTGAGATTGGAAGTCGGACTTGTTCGTGTGAAGGAAGGGTTTTATTTTTATTTATCCGTGGTTCTTACAATTTATTTGCACTGGAGAGATTAGGGATACCCGGACAAGGCGGCATGTCGTCCTTGAGTCGGGAGTTGGTTTTCTTGATTACTCAGTTCCTCGACGAGGAGAAGTTCAAGGAAACTGTGCATAAGTAAGTTTCTTTATATGTTATGTTACTTTTTATGGAGCTTCTATTGTACTCGTGTACGTTATCATGAAGGTTTGTTCAGTGACAACCTTTGAACTCAAGCTTTTCTCCTGAAAAGGAGCGTGCATTTGGCTGCTCAACTTTAAGTTGAGTTTTTGAGGTTGCATTTGGCTGCTCAGCTTTATGCTGAGTTTTCTTACAGTTTTGACCTAAAAAGCTAGAAATTTGAAGTTGGACGTGTTTTATTATTAATCTTAAAAAAGAAGCTAGCTTTTTTGCTTACAAGTTGCAACAAAACAAACCCTTAGCGAACTCAGGATGAATGTTCCCGTCTTTATGGTACCGGTAAAACCACAGGTTTAGCTAGAGTAATTAGCCCCATGTGGACCCCATGCTGAATCACTGGTTTGAATATCAATGAATCAACTCAAATCACATAATCTACATCGATACCAGCACAGCTGTTGCATTGCGTGATGGCTACTTCGTAGTCCAAATACTCGCAGCTTGGTTATGAATGAAAACTTAGCCTAATTGATGTATTTTTTATTTTTTAAGAACTGGAACATTTTGCTTTTCCAGCTTCTATGTGATAATTCCCCTGTGACTCAATGTTGGAGGGGAGAAAAAAGAATGCTTAGCTGCTGGGTACTTTAAATGAATGTATTCCATCATGGCATTTCCAGAGATTCAAGTACACTGCAAATACACATTTCTGGAGTTTTAAATATCGTGGATTTATTATCATTATGCAGAAAATATGAAAAGGATGTACACAAGTTCTAAGGTTACAAGTTATTTGTTTTTAAAAATTAAAATAAGCATCCCTGAGGTGTTTATCGCATTCCATGCTCTAAAATTTTTATATATTCCCTGAGGTTTTTATGTCCTCTCTTGGGCGTCATTAGAGCTTAAACTAATAGACTGGTTATTCCATTGAGTGAGGCCTTCATATATTGACATCAGGATGATTGTGAGTTTTGCTTTATTTACTCATCTCGGCATCAAAACATGAGCCATCTTATAGGGTATTACGAGGGAGAAAATGCTTTGGTGCACAAATGCAGGCCTTATTTGAAACTTTGTATATGCATCCAGGTTGGAGCAAGAGTCTGGGTTTTTCTTCAATATGAAGTACTTTGAGGATCAAGTCCAGGCAGGTGAATGGGATGAAGTTGAGCGCTATTTATGTGGCTTCACGAAGGTTGACGACAACCGTTACTCGATGAAGATATTCTTTGAAATACGTAAACAGAAGTACTTGGAAGCTCTTGATCGGTGGGTATTATTTCAATACATGTTTCATTTCTGTTGTGCCTCGGGTGTGTTAATCATTAATATTTAAGTCATTGCAGGAATGATAGAGCTAAGGCTGTAGAGATTCTTGTGAAAGATCTGAAGGTATTTTCTTCTTTCAATGAAGAACTTTTTAAAGAGATTACCCAGCTGCTCACTCTTGATAACTTTAGGTATCATTCCTAACCATTCTCTTTCTATTTTCTTTTTGGGCACCTGACCATTCTCTGTTAATGTGGTTTGATTTAGCATGATACCTTTTTCATTTACATTTTGTTCTGTTATCAGGCAGAATGAGCAACTTTCAAAGTACGGAGACACAAAGTCTGCACGAAGTATTATGCTAGTTGAACTTAAGAAGCTTATAGAGGCCAATCCTTTATTCCGTGACAAGCTTGCATTTCCCGGTTTCAAAGCTTCACGATTGCGAACATTAATAAATCAGAGGTTGTAGTTTACTTATTTTTTATGTTTTTCCCTTATGCAGTTCAATTTTCTTTCACGTGTCTTGCTACTTATCGGTTGTTTTCATTGTCGGTCGGGAAGGTTGTCATTAGAATTTCGTTTTCTTTTTTATTTTCCAGTCTTAACTGGCAGCATCAACTTTGCAAGAATCCTCGTCCAAATCCTGATATAAAAACACTTTTTACTGATCACTCTTGTGCCCTTAGTAATGGAACCCGTGCTCCTCCTCCTGCAAATAGCCCTCTTGGTGGGCCTGTTCCAAAACCTGGGGTTTTTCCTCCTCTTGGAGCCCATGGTGTAAGTAAAACTTAGCTTAATGTATTGGAACATAGACTAGAATTTCACTTGGCTAATTATTTTTAATCTGCAGCCATTTCAGCCAGTTGTTGCTCCCTCTGGTAATGCCATGGCGGGGTGGATGTCCAACACGAACCCATCAATGCCTCATCCAGTTGTTGCGGCGGGTCCCTCTGGTCTTGTGCAGCCTCCAGGTGCAGATTCATCCGCAATAACTTTAACTGTTTTGGTGTTGCTTCCCCTTTTGTGCTTGTGATTTTCGAAACATGGGGGAAACTGTGCTATTTTGCCGTATATCATTCTTATATCACATCCAGTACATAATTTGTACAATGAGAAGCAATATCAAACTTCACCTTTCCGTCTTATTAAACACCAGTCATGATGGATTGACATGCCTGTTCAGTCCTTTGTAACCAAATCTCTCTTGTTCTGATATTTACAGCTGCATTCCTTAAACACCCAAGAACTCCAGGACCTCCTGGAATGGATTATACCGCAGACTCAGAGCATCATCTGATGAAACGCATGAGAGCTGGCCTATCTGACGAGGTGCGGAAAAAATACAAAATGAAAGAAAATGTGTTTAGTTACTTATTGCTTTAACATGCACGCATTTGCTTTAATCCTGCTCACTTTTTACAGACATTTTAACATGTTATCTAGGTGTCCTTTTCTGGTGTGGCACATCCTCCCACCAGTTATTCACCAGATGATCTTCCAAAGACTGTTGTGAGGAACCTTAGCCAAGGATCTAATGTTACGAGCATGGACTTTCATCCACAACAGCAGACAGTCCTCCTAGGTAAGATTTTGAGTGATCAATTTAGTGTTCCTTCTTGCTACATTCTTTGGAGATAAATCCATTATCTCGATGCAACCTACAGTATTGGCTGTAAGACTTAATTCTTATAATGGGTGTGCCGTTGGCTTGCAGTGGGGACTAATTTCGGTGACATTAGTATCTGGGAAGTTGGTTCTCGAGATAGGTTAGTTCATAAACCCTTTAAGGTTTGGGACATCTCAACTTGTTCGATGCCATTTCAGGTAACAAGTTAGTTCATGTTAGCTACTAACGAAACTTAAAACACCCAATTTTGAATATCATACTATTAGTTGTGTAATATTATCTTCTACAGACAACTTTGATAAAAGATGCCATAATATCCGTCAATCGGTGCATTTGGGGCTCTGATGGATCTATCCTTGGTATATTTTTCCACACGCTTTTTGGCGGAAGAAACATTTTTTTATTCTTTTTTTTTTTTATAATAAACATATTTTTTTAATGCCACTAATCATCTTTTATTCTGCTTTCATAGGCATTGCTTTTTCAAAACACATTGTTCAGATATACGCATATAATCCTGCTGGAGAATTGAGACAACATCTAGAAGTAAGCTCTTTTATGTTGTTGCAGTTTCTTTCTACAAGTTTCCAAATTCTCTTATTTGTATGAAATAATTGAAACTTGGAGTATCCAAGTTTTTTTGGGTCTCGACCTTTCCATTGATGTTGCAGATTGATGCTCATGTTGGTGGTGTTAATGATATTGCCTTCGCTAATCCTAACAAGCAACTATGTATTGTCACATGTGGTGATGACAAGACAATAAAGGTAATCTACCTTCTTGTGATAGACTCCAAGGTATTTTAGGTTGAGTTCTGTTGCATTTCTATTTCTATATTAGGTGTGGGATGCTGTTGCTGGACGGAGGCAATATATTTTTGAAGGACATGAAGCTCCAGTATATTCAGTCTGCCCTCATTATAAGGAGAATATTCAGGTGCATATTATTGAAGCCCGAAAGCTACCTGATTTTATTTAGTTCAACTTTTTTCCTTTGGTGTCGCAAAAATGACTTTTTGGAACTTCTTAAGCATATTGTTCAGAAAAGTCAACTTTTTCTACTTTGCAAATAAAAATGCTAGAAGCTTAAGAATATGGTAATGGAACGTTATTAGAGGCTAGTTGATTTTAGCATATATAAGAAGGAAGAAAGTGAGAGTGGCATCTGGGAGGGAGAGGTGAGACTAATTCACTGTACTTTCGGTTTATCAATTTCCTTTACCTCCACAGTTTATTTTCTCAACTGCCATTGATGGAAAAATCAAAGCATGGCTCTATGATCTATTGGGGTCAAGAGTGGATTATGATGCTCCTGGACTTTGGTGCACTACAATGGCATATAGTGCTGATGGAACCAGGTTTCACCTCTGTAAATAGTCTATGCATGTTGTTTTTGTTAGAGAAAAACATGGGAATTTTGTTTCTTCAAAATGTTAGCATGTAAATAAAATACACAAACAGAAACCGGGCTTTATAATTGGAATTTAAAGTTGTTGAGTATATTGTCTTGGATGATGTTGGATGCGGTCTCTGGACAGGCATTCTGATAAAAATGTTCTAAGTCGGCTTCGATAGAATGTATTTTCCTTAGTGGTGAATGGGACTTGTAGGCAAACCATGCAAGTAATTTTTTTCATTCAATGAGTTCACTATTTTAAATAGTTTACCCTTGTATTGAACTGAGCTACTTTACAATAGTGTAACTGAAAAAAGTGGTGAAGAAGGTCAATTCATACAGTCTTACCGTTGCATCTTGCCAATACACTGTCTTCTGATCCCTGATGGTCTTCAGTTGTTGAAAAGTAAAAATCATTTTTTCTTTTTCCAATTTTGGTTTTCTTAGAACTTCTCCGGAAGAATTCCTATTTTCTAATTACCTTTTGTTATCTTTGTTGGTAGGCTTATGGTTATAATGATGATTGCAAGGGCACATTTAATTCTTTTCTTACTCGCTATCCTTTTTCTTCTTCAGACTTTTTTCTTGTGGTACGAGCAAAGAAGGCGAATCCTATCTGGTTGAGTGGAATGAGAGTGAAGGAGCCATAAAGAGGACATATATTGGTTTTAGAAAGCGTTCTGTAGGCGTTGTTCAGTTTGACACAACCAAGAATCGTTTCTTAGCTGCTGGTGATGAATTCCAGATAAAATTTTGGGATATGGATAATACCAACATACTAACTGTAACTGATGCAGATGGAGGATTGCCGGTTAGTATATTTCCTGCATATGATATTCATATTTAACCAACTAAATTAACTTGGTGCAGTTCTTCATTTGTGATGACTTTATTATTTTTGGTTTCGTTTCAGGCAAGCCCAAGATTAAGATTTAACAAGGAGGGTGCTTTGCTGGCAGTCACGACTAGTGACAATGGAATCAAGATCTTAGCAAACGCTGATGGGCAGCGTATGCTGAGAATGCTAGAAAGCAGGGCATTTGAGGGGTCTCGCAGTCTTTCAGAAGCTGTCAATATTAAGGTACCTTTATTCCCCTCCTTTTCCAGTAAATATGTAAAACACCTTTCAGTTGGGATTTGATAGTTCGTTTTATGAATTCAATTTCAGCCTGCACTAGCTGGTGCTTTAGGCCCTATGACCAACCTTTCTGGCCCCATGGTTCCAACCCCAGAACGTCTTGACAGAGTCCAACCCCCTGTTTCAATGGGCGCTCTTGTAATCAGTCTTCTTTTCTACACATTGCTATCAGATTTGGTGATCTTAAACCTTAACTTATATCGTTTGTCAATTCTGTAGGCTACTGGTGAGAGTAGCAGCAGGTCAGCTGATAATAAACCAAAGATTTGTGAAGATAAAATCAAAAGCGGAAAATACTCTGATATAGTTGACTCTGCTCAATTGAAGTCTCTACGGTTGCCTGATCCTTTGCCAGCAAGCAAGGTATGATTAAGTGAAATCTTAAAGCAACCTTTTACATCTCCTGACGTGTGTTTGGATGACATTAGGTTTTGAATGAGAGATCATCTTATGTTTTTGCAATTTATTTCTCTGCTAGAGATCACCAAATTGATTATGCATTTTCATTTTTGTCATGCTTGTTCCTTATTTCTCACATTACTCATTCTCCAATACGATACTGAGCCCCCAGTTCAAAAAGTGTGATGCAAGTGTGGTGAATTTCGTAGCATTTCTCACAATATTATGGGCTTGTTTGTTAGTATGTTTTCAACTGTGTTTTATTTTTTCTTTGCATATACTAAACGATGTTTGTCTCACAAATTATAAGCTTAGTAGTGGTATTCTTAAGCTAAAAAGGAAAAAGATCTTTGCTTGCCTGCTTGTATTCTTTACAGGCATCAAGCACAACACATGTGATGGTAAACGTTTGCTACAATGGGACAATCACAAATGAGTCCTACTTAAGGTGCCTTGTCTATTAACCAAGTGTAATTAACTTGTGATGTTCCATAGGTTGCCCGATTGCTCTACACTAATTCTGGTGTAGCTGTACTTGCGCTAGCCTCCAATGCTGTTCATAAGCTTTGGAAATGGCAGCGTACTGATCGTAATCCATCTGGGAAGGTTAGTACTCTAGTACTTGAAAATTTCAGTTACATTTTGCCTGAACTTTTTACTTGATCAAATTTCTGATGCAATTTTTTTCTCATCTTTTCAGTCTACTGCATCTATCATGCCTCACTTGTGGCAGCCTTCAAGTGGGCCTCAAATGAAGAATGATCTTACTGATGCTAAACCAGCTGAAGAGTCAATTACTCCTGGATGTATAGCATTGTCCAAAAATGATTCTTATGTCATGTCTGCCTCTGGCGGGAAGGTCTCTTTGTTCAACATGATGACATTTAAGGTTCCTAGCTATCCTCATCCTTCTTAGTAAATATTTTTTTGGGGGTTTCTTCCTTTTCCCTTTCTATGTTGCTTGGTTCTAGAGATGATGGCTTTGAACTTTTTGCAAATATATATGAATAAATGGAACTGGATATCTGAACAGGTTATGACAACGTTTATGGCTCCCCCGCCACCAGCTACCTATTTAGCATTCCATCCTCAAGACAATAATATTATTGCCATAGGGATGGAGGATTCAACCATTCAGATTTACAATGTCCGTGTTGATGAGGTAAATGCGAGATCTCCTTTTTTAACTAAAGGCTATTCTCTATTCTTGCACTAAATTAAGGTTATACCTTGTTTTTATTTGTTTGTGTGGCTAATTAAGAGGTTAGAGCCAAAAAGTCCCATCTTGGATCTAGAGAAGGATTAGAATCATGGGGTGAAAAAAATTGAATGGTAAATTATTGTTCTGCAGTTGTAAGTCACTTGTCAATTACTGTTGCTGGATGGTGAAGAAGGGTGGCTTGGGTGCATCATTTAACTCAAACCAAATAAATAGAGCAGCCTAACTAGACAGGAAATTGGCTGGCCCATGAAGCCAGAAGTCCGGCTCTATGTTACCCAATTTGCCAATTTAGGTGAAATTAGCGATTTGGTTCGTTCGATCCGAATCGCGAATCATTTTCGATCCAAATTGGTAAAAATCAGTGATCAGGAATCAAAAGTAAAACAAGTAAAATCGATAGCTTTCATTGTTGAAGGGGTAAAGGCTGCCATTTTTAAGCTTGAATAGTTGTCGAAATGTTGGGGGAGATGAAGAAGAGAGGGACGGAAGGGTGCCTAGATTAACGTAAAAGGTAAAGTTAGGGAGAAAGGATAACAGAGAGATTAATATCCTAAATTAAATATTAGTTGTATGTCAGGTGTTTTTGTTGTTTTCTCTGTTAGGCCAAAAACCTTCTCACTTTTACCAAAATTAAAACAATCCGGGCCATGAATTTTTATAAGAACCACCCTATGGCTAGGAAAGCCTATTGTCAGGCCCAATGCACTGGCCCTGCGATTCTCAAATGTCTTTCATATTATTCATTGAATATAAAAATTGTGTGAAAATGAAAAATATAGATAATATTTTCCAACGCATAGATAAATATAAATGCGTACACCTAAATATTAATCAGTAGTCACGAACTTCAACCTAATTTAATATACATAGCTATAAAATAATAAAAATATACTAAATGCGTAATGTGTTCCGGATTAATGAATTTCGTTCCGCCTAAGCATTCCGGAGAAGCCTACCCCTAATCGTACTGCTTACCGGGGAACAGGCGTAACCCGTTCCCGATTTTGTACCATGTACCTTTGCGATCCGCGATCCTAGTAACGTAGGTCCTGCTACTTTTCTGTAGACGAGCCTTTAACTCTTGGATTAATGTGGTACGATGGTTAGGTTTATCCAAGATTATCAAAATCGTACCGTACATCATCTCATACCGCAGTATCTTACTGTGTATAGGAGTCCTGTCTTGATCTGGAGCAGATCTCGATCAAGATAGAGGAGGATCGCACGAGACAGGTGAGTAGCGTATGACTCGCTGCAACAACGATAGCCAAAACTAAGGTAGAAATTGGGAATTAAAACAAAACATACTCAATTAAGGTAATGTATTGACGGTTTCAGATCCCAATCAAATAACACAGTATCTTATTCTCTCCAGTTGACAAATTTTAGCTTCATTCTCTCTCCTCCCTATAAAACTCTAGCTTGCATACCAAAATCCTATCTAGAATTTAGTGCTTGCCAAGGATGGAGCTCTATGTTAGTAGATCGATTAAGGATGATGAGTACTGATTTGGCTCAGACTTTGTGTTTTTAACTGTGGGACTACTTTGGCTTCAGTCAATGTGATATAAAGGCATTCCTTTTTGGTAATTTCAGATCCCATTTTTGTATCGAGCATTGATTGATTGATCAGGAAAAGTATTGTTTATTGATTCTATAGCTAACGGTGATTGCATGTCTAGGCATGTAACTTGATCAATTCTATGACTTGTTGCAGAGGTAACATGCAGTAGATTAACATCCATTTGATCAAATTTTATCCTTATTCTATATGCGTCAAGGTTTAATATATAAAGTTTGAACTATAAGACAACAATTTTTTTCCTGTGGAATAAAAAGCATGAAGTTAACAGAATTTATTCCGTTAGTTATACAAGGCTATTAAATTGCAGTCGGCATGTGACATGCATGCAGCAAGATGCTCCATTTGCTGCTGCTGCTTGGATCTAATTAACTCCCTCTTCTGTTTGTTTTATATGGTTTTGGGTTGGTTCATAATAGTTACGAGTCTAAACCTAAAATGGAGTTCATCCTATAGGTTTTCAAATTGTCAAAATTGGAGCCCACTCGAGGTACACCTTATGTAAACCATCATCTTGAAATGCTGGTTATACTAATTGCGGTTACTTGACCATTATTAACTTTTCTGTTTATCTCAGATTTGCATTTATAATAAACCATCATTTCATTATCTGTTGCATGCGATTGTTTTTGTGCTTATCCTGGGAATAATCTTATCTTCTGACTGCCTCTCTTTGCTTGATCGAAATGCTACCGTGTTCTGTGAGATGTATGCATGTTGTGCTGTACTGATTGATGATTTCCTCTCAAATGCACCAGTGTAGTATTTATGTATAATTGTGATCTTTTTATGTTTGCTTATAAAAATGAATTATTGAGTACGCATACAAAAGTCTTAAAGGTCATCATGGTCAGTGACAACATTACCTTCCTGGTCTTATAAATTATTTTTGACCCCTTGTGCAGGTTAAGACGAAGATGAAGGGTCACCAGAAACGAATCACGGGGCTTGCATTTTCCCAGACTCTGAATGTACTGGTATCATCGGGTGCTGATGCACAGGTAAGCTTTCAAAGTAGCTGATCTCCCCACTTTAAACACAGGGTTTGGAGTCTTTTGACACTATCTGGAATCTGCATAAAGTCCTGTATTGAGGCTTTGGAAGCAAAAAAAGTGACTCTTTTTTGTTTGAAATCCATGATGCAAGTTGATGTTTAATGCAGTTATGTGTATGGAATATTGATGGGTGGGAGAAACGGAAAGCAAAGCTCATACAAGCCCCACCTGGCCACCCATCGCCTCTGGTTGGAGAAACTAAAGTACAATTCCATAATGATCAAACCCATTTGTTGGTGGTCCATGAAAGTCAAATTGCCGTGTATGATAGTCAACTGGAGTGTATGAGATCAGTAAGTTTACCTTGCCGCTTGGATGCTTCAGGAATTTTTTTCAAAGGTTTATTTCTTAGGGAGAGGTGCCTGGTGAAAAAAAAAAATAATTGTTCTGATAGAACCATAGATCAAGGCAATGTATATGTTAATCAAGATGACCTACTTATGAAGAGAAATATACAACTGCGTAATATATGGTCTGGAGAATAATAAAAAAGATTTAGAATTGTAACCAGTTCCATCTACTCAAAACTAGGAGGGGATGCCGCGTGCTACTAAAATTCCGGTTTTTGCAACAGGATCACGAAAACAAGTTAAAATTTTAAATAATTATATATTATATTATTCCATGTATGCTATCGAAGCTCCAAATACAATGGAAAGGAATCCTCTACCTCTTCATTTGTACATTCTGTGCCACAAAAACAGGATCTAGCATTAAAATTTTCTGGGGTAATTTTGTTATTGATGATTAGTGCTTTCTATGTATAAACACTATGTTTCATTTTTTGAAGACAACCTATGCCTATTCATGTGATTTATGGTTGATCATTCGTTTTCTAACTTCTTTTGTTGAAGTTTGAAAATTATTCTGCCTTAGATTTGTTGTCTTTCTTTGTGGATGGTTCTCCCCTTTAAGGCGATTTTTTAAAATACAATGTTTCCTACAATAATAATAATAATATAATAATTAAATAAAAGAAAATTGAGTAATATCAGTTTTATGCATGTTTGCCTTGAGAAACGACCTGGACTCTGCCCAGTTTTCTTCTGTTGTATGACCCTTATCTTTAACATTTTATAGGTTTTTGTATTTGATTATTTAAACCACATAACCTCTTGCAGTGGTATCCAAGGGAATCACTTTCAGCCCCAATTTCTACCGCAATTTATTCATGTGATGGCCTGCTGGTCTTCACAGGATTTTGCGATGGCGCTGTTGGAGTTTTTGATGCAGACAGCTTCAGGCTTCGATGCCGGATAGGGCTGTTTGCTTATATATCTTCATCCATTTCCAGGTTGCTTTTCTTTTGCCTCTTGTACTTTATAGATTATCATTTGTTTTCCATTTTGATTTTCCTTCATCTAGACGCATTTGTTGATGATAAAAAAAAACTAAAGGAAAATGGTATTTGATGGCATCGACCATGAACTTCTCTATAAGCTCCTATATCTCTTTCCTTCTTGTTTCATTTCGCAAATTCTATTAAAAAACATGGTATTGGGATTCCTTTTTCCTTCTGCAAACTGGTTGTCTGAAGTTTTGTAGAGTGAGCAAGAGCAACAAGTTATCAACAATAGATATATAAATTAATGAAATTTTTAAAGTTGTCCGTGGAGACTGTTTAGTGCCTACACCTCAAAAACACGCATGTTTTTTTTGTATTTTGGTTTCTTGGGTATTTCCCCACTTATTATTATTTATTAGGATTTTATTTCAAACAAAAAAGGTTCTATATTGGAACTCTAACTAATAAGAGGAATAAGATTTTTTTTTCTAATCCTGGGTCCAGGGAAAAGCTCTATGTTGGATGGATTGGCCTGCCATTTTTGGCTGATAAGGTCATACCAACTGCTTCAAAAGCTCATATGACTAAGAATATGCAAAAAGTTAGTACAATGTTGTTCGTAATTGGGGAGGAGAACTATGACTTAACTATTTAAGCTACTAATATTGTTGTGCTGGTACTTATCGTAGGATTAGTATTTTCCAGATTCCTGAGAAGTTTTATGGTATTTAATCTTCTAAAGGTGAGTATTCATTTTGTAGTAGTAGCGGCAATGCCTTTCCTGTGGTGATAGCGGCACATCCATCGGATTCAAATCAAATGGCCCTTGGAATGAGCGATGGTTCAGTGCATGTGATTGAGCCCTCTGATGCTGACCCAAAGTGGGGCAACGACATCTCACAGGAAAATGGAGGTTTGCCATCTGTTGCATCTAACTCTGCATTGAATAGTCAGCCATCCGAAACCCCTTCTAGGTGAAATTATAGCTCTGGGTAATGTTGATGATGCCTTTCATCTATACATACAAATGGATAATGTTGATGAAGCTGTTAATCCTTTTGAAAATTCGTATCAGCTAGTTTGTTTGCCTTGAAAATCTAAGGCAAGTCTATGTTGTAGGCCAATCTGATAATTGGATGATATGGCCCATTTTACCTTGTACAATGTCGTAGAGTATTTTGAACTTAGTTTCAATTTGCAGATGTAAGTTTCTGTTATGAAGTACCACGAATTGCTGATTCGGTATTTGTCTTAGCCTTACAATTAATAGAATTTTAATTCCATCGTTTCAATAAAATACGACTGAGTCATACTTCCAAGTACAGTAATTCGAGAAGCATTACATATTTATTCAGAATGTTTTTGGGATGAACTAAAAGTGTGAAACATTCTTGTTTTTGGTGGCTCAGTGATTACCTGACCAACTGAGACGGTTTGGGACCGTTGACAAACGGGATGTACCGTTCCAATAAAGATGGATTATTGAGACCGTGGTGTGATAAAATTAAGAGTTTTTAGCTGCTGACTAGTTGTACCCTCTTGCTGAAATCGTATTGAGTGTTGTATGAGATGGTCATGCTCTTGCAAATAGAGATTATGAGAGGCGATTCCACAATGGATAATTTTACACTCGGAAAAATTTCTTGCCATTTACAGTTTACCAATCCCAGGGCTATCAGAAGAGCTATCAGAAGATATGTAAAGCATAACAGAAGATATTTAAAGAGAGAAACCTTGTTACACAAAACTTAACAAAATTAATTATGCATATGTCGGACGGTTAGCATGCGCAAAAGTTAGTTTTGAGTTCCCTGAACGAAGATCGACAAATTATATAAATTTTATATCTCATGCTTAAATTTTTGAAGTGCGAAAACTTGAATACAGAAGTTTAACACGAAAAGGAATCCCAATTGCTATATATCATCAATCTACTCAACTTTCATTGATTATTAGTAAAAAATATTACACGGATAACGGTTTATATCCACGTGATCGACTCTAATGTTAGCTTTACATAGAAAATCTACAAATATTCAAAAAACTGCAAACTCACTACGTTCAATTGCTACCCTTGAAAAATTCCCCCAACCTCTATTTGCCGCATTCTTGTGGTATTGTAATCATACTAAAAAACCTCCAAAACTTCAGTTAAAGATTTCAATGTGGGTGTTTACACTTGGGATCACTCTTTCCCTCTTCACATCATATTGTAGACCCAACCAATTTATTCCAAATTTGATCTTCCCTTCCGCAATCATCTTCATTCTTTTCCTCTTCTTGTTATCCGAAAGGCAAAAATATGGCTTTATAAGTATTGACAAATACTCATCCGACCCACACATCGATGAGTTCTCCTCGGTTTCTTCCGCTATGCCTGCAACCTCAATGTTTTCTTCAATTTGTGTACTACTTTTAGTTGCTTCATTCGCTGTTGAGAAAACAAATGGATGCCTCAGTAGCATCTCAGCGCTCCACCTAGACTCCGGATCCCGCACCAAACAATGCTCAAGGAAATCTCGAGCCTCTTGCGAAACCCAATCTGGAATTTCTGGAATCTGTTCACTGAACCCAAGCTTGAACAGAA
>MKEJ01021590.1:2235-15245 GCA_001753735.1 Embelia ribes | reverse complement strand
TTCACTCCAACTGCACAAAAATTGTTCGATGAACTTGGCCCAAGTGCTCTTGCTGCTGCAATAGCGCAATTGAGTGGTTTTTCGCATCCTCCATCATCAAGATCTCTTCTTACACATGAGCAGGTAATCTTTTTCAAATTCTTTGCTGTCTAGGTTTTGATCCCTCTCTATAGCTGTATAAATGCTGAAATATACATGTAATAAAAATGTGAAATGCAGGGGTGGGTGACATTGCAGTTTACACGCGAATCATGGTCTTCTAAAGGGTTCTTTTCCGCTAGAAATGTCACTGGGTTCTTGTCGGATGTTTACTCTGCTGCTGCTGATGAAGTTGGAAAAATACAAATAATCGCAGATGAAAGGGTGTGTATATATCAAATATAAGTATTGAATAGAATTTTTTCAACTGATATTTATAAATAATGGCATTTTGCCTTGTCAAATGTCAGGTCCAAGGAGCAGTATTTGATCTCCCCGAAACCATTGCAAAGGATCTACTGAATCAGGAAATCCCACTGGGGAACACTATTTCCAGAATAACTGAGGTCAAGAATCTAATTTTTTAGTTATTTTTTGTTTATCATTCATTATAGTTCTTTCTTGGTAGCATATGATTCTTATATTGCTAAATGCTAATGAAATGAACTTTGTTCAATTAGTTGTTGACCAAAGTTTTGTCGTCCTCAAAATGTAAATATAAATAAATAAATGAAAATACTAGGTTACAATTAGGTTGTATGCTTGTGGTCATACTTCTTTTTATCTTTTCTTCTTGTGAAAATATTAGCTTTTCTCTATGTACCAAAAACTAAGTATTTGGTAAACCAAATGGTATGTGTGGTTTGGTTTAGCCTTTTGGCGCCCACTGGGAAAATGTAAAAGGTTTTTTTATAAAGTCTTTACTTTTTTTGCTAATTTGCTTTATAAGTAGCAGCTAAGAAGCTATAAGCATTGGTTGTATTATGTTAAATTTGTCACGGGTGATAAATAACAACACAGAAGTAGGGGTATCAACACCTACTTTGTTGGGGGGTTATCATGTTTTTCTCAACTTTAACTCATTGAATACAATTGGTAAGACTGTATTGGCATTGAACAATACCGATTATCTGAATTTTGCAGCTCCCTGCTTTACAAGATGATGGGCCTCCAGGTGATTTCTATGGCAAGTTCTTTAACGGAGATAGAGGTTCTCGGGGAGGTCCAAATGAAGGAAAAGGATTCAAAAACTCACGTAGTGGTTTTGATGTTGATGTTAAGAATGCTTTTGGTCGAGGTAAAAGAAACGGCAGTAGCTCGTCTCAAAATTCGGGAGGTGACAGTGATGATTGGTTGAGTAATGGCACAAGGCCTACTCCGTCACCAACCTTCAGAAGTAGTGAAAGGTAGTCTTTCCTATTGAATCTTGATTACATAATGTGTAATTGTGAAGGAAAAGGTTTAATTGGAACTTCTTCAGCTTGGAGTTGAAATGCGTGTACAGCTTTGTCTCATTATGCAATCACCTAGATTGGTCTGAAAATTAAGTCCGTGATAGATAATTTGTTGTCTAAATATCAATTTTAATTTTTAGAATTTTGAAATAGTCTGGAGATGAGGAACCTTGATTCCATGGAGAATGGGCCTTTGGTTCTTTTACTATTTAGCATCCTACCTCATGTGGAACGGGTAGATTTGTAATATAGCTTTTAGCTATCGTTCGTTGTCTTCAGCAATGAATTCTTCTTCGACTTTATTTGCCACATAATGAGATGGGTTGCGACAGTTACATTTTTAAAAATAGTATATCATGACCCTCGTACATGTCTCTAATATGTGATTGCCTGTGCTAGTAGAAGATTTGGTGCCACACCAAAGAGAAGCAGTCCTGGAGGTGCATGTTTCTATTGCGGACGATCTGGACACAAGTTATCAGAATGCCCCGACAGGAGACGGTTTTAATACTCATCGTATCTCTCTTACTGCTTGTCAATTGATGCTTTTATTTCAAACGCGCATCAAATTTGGGCTTCGTTTTCAAGTAGAGGCATCTCCCGATCCATTCTCTCTTGATTGTGCATCCCTCTCTATGTCGTGGATAATGTGGATTCATCACGGGATCCACATCTTGGTGGAAGCACTGAGTGGTACTTACTGTACGAAGTGACGAGCTGGTGAAGAGCCAGTTGTCTCTTGTTATCTCTGGAGTCTTGACCTAACTACGCAACTTACCGCGGTGAATTTATATCTACTTAGCCATTTTGTTTTAGTTATCCACTCTACTCTGTTATATGCTAGCTAGAGGAAAGCATTTTAAATGTATTTCATTGCAATTGTTATTCCATTTGTTAAGAGGTTTCTACCTTGTTGTAGGCCTCTTTGTTCAAAATCAGACTAGCATAGCTCTCTTGTTATATTGTATTAAAATGAAACTGTTTTTATTTTTGTCGACATTTCTCTATTTGAATAGTGGCTTATGGTTTTTGGATTATGACGGTTGAATATAGTCGTGAGTTTGTGCTCCAAAATCCTACGAGTCGGTATTATTTACTCTCCTTCGCTACGGGCCATGGATCTAATGATGCTGATGTTTGCGAAGGGTGAGTCCCATTGCAGGGACGATTTTGTCTATCGCACAGCATCAGACTTTTTATACGACTTGCTTTCCTTTGATCAACCGGGCCGTAAAAATTATGGACGTGTCTGGAATTTTGTGATGTAAAACGGTTCCCCTAATCTAAGAAAACATTGTCTTTATTAAAAAAAAATAATAATAATAAATAAATATTGCGGATGTTTGATTTGGTGGTTGTCGTAGACTTCTATAGTAATCATGGAAATAATCTAAGCAAACTCCAACTGTTGTAATGGTAATAATTCAAACTATGATTTAGCAAAATAAAAGTTATATTTTCTTGTATGTGACATGAAAAATGTTAAAAACATGAACTCGCCCATTGGAGTGCGAATAGTAATGTTTCTTACGTAATACATAATCATAACTATGTGATAAAATAACCGCGAGTTATCCCAGCAAATTGAGGCCTCCATCTGATTCCTTCGAGTTCTGAAATTTTGAGTCAACGAGCACGAACGTCAACTTATAAATTTTCAGTTGTGTCACTATATTTGGGTCCCTATGTTTTGGGTACTAAGACTTAGTGACCCAACTAATAGTAAAAGTTCACAGCAGAATAACTATTTTCGATAACTAAATAATAAAATAATAAAATCAAATCAAAATTCCATTAAATTAATTTCTAAGTTTTAGGGTCTACTATTCATAATATTGATGAAATATAATTAGACAAAAAAAAAATTACTTTTTTCGGTAACTAATGTAAAATCCCATAAATTCCGAGTAAATTTTTCGTTTTTAAATAAATAATGTTATTATTTGTTTAGTGTTGACATATTACATTAGTATAAAATGTGGTATAAGAGTTGAGGTATTGGTATTGTGTTATTACGAGACGTTGCATGTTGTGGTTGTTAGCACATGTGCTATAGTACGAAGTCGCTACGAGTGTTATAGACGGAAGCACGAAGTATTTATGTATTTATAGAAAGTATAGAAGTAAGAAAATTAAGTTGCATTATTATAGAATGTAGCAAACTGTGGAGACGTTTGTTCTATAGTGTAGTTACGAGACGTCATGTTTTTGCTAAGTTTAGCACGTGCGTGGTAGTATTATTATGACGTGCCGAGTGTAATAGAGAAATAAAAGAGTGTCATGAAGCGTTTGAAGGATGTGAAAGTGGGTTATCGTGCTGGAGAGTTTTAGAAGTTGATGTTGATTGAAGAACAGTTTTGGACCTGAGTACCGGCATACATGATGTGTGTACCGGTACACAGAGAGTACCAGTACCTAGAGGTTGTGTATCGGTATACAGACCTCCAGTTTTGGTTGAAGAACTCACTGGAAGCTGGCACATCGAGGGATGTATCGGTACATAGACTTTCCAGTTTTGGTTCAAAACTCACTGGGAGTCGGCACACAGAATGGAATACCGGTACATCGTGGGCACCGATACACCAAACCTATGTACCGGTATACCTAATCAGCATGGGAAAAGGTCGTGGACCCCATTACTTTTTGACTTTATAACACGCATTTTCTCTACATTTCCCCAATTCCGAAAAGTTGAAGAGAGAGAGAAAGAGAGGGAGAGAGGTGAATACGGAGTCTCACATTTAGCTCGTGATTTCACCTAGCTTCCGAAATCGGAAGTGAAATCTAAGGGTCGATTTTTGATTCCCGAAGTATAGAGATCATTTTGAGTTAAGTTTTGAACCTTGTCTTGCTAGTTCATAAGCTCTTGATTTCCATGCCTAGTCGTACGTGAAATTAAAATTAATTTTCCTAATCCTAACGTTAAGTAGATCATCTTTATATGTAGGTTCAAAATGATTCGAGTTTAATAGATAGATCAAACCCGAGGCGAACAAGAAGAAAATTTGGGGCTTTTTGGTGATTAGTTTTTAGGAGTTGTTTAGCATCGTGTGTGGTATGAGTAGATTACAAAATAATAATATAAGCGTGAGTTTGTGTGTATACCCTTACGTGAAAGTTATGTGTTGGCTTCATGGTGTTGTTATGAGTAGTATTCATAAATTCTTAGTTATTGAACTTAGTGTGTAGAATGAATATGTGGATGCATTGATAATGCATTTACATTATTTATGTATCATTCATTCATTATGGACGTTGCATTTTTCATTATTCGAGTAAAGATGTCGTTTTAATGTAAAATGAGAGTTTGATGGAAATAAACTTCAATGTGTTGAGAATTTGAAAATGAGAATTTCAAATGGAAAAGTGTTGAAAGTGTTCACAGTGTTGAAAGTGTTAAAAGTATTGAAAGTGTTGAAATAATTTGTGTTGGAGTGACAAAACTCGAAGTGTTATTGAATTTAAAAGTGTTGAGATTTACAATCAAAGATTTTAAAGTGTTGGTTACAGAAAATGTGTTGAATTGCATTCATGGGAAATTTGAGTTGTTTTCTATTTCTTTTTGGGAAAAGTGTCGCCTTTTTTATATGTTGAAAGCAAAGAGATGGCTCGACGCCTTACCGTGAAAGTCGGGAAACCTGATTAGGGATTATTTTTCTATAATCGCGTTAGGCGAGGAGGGTGGATTATAGAATGTGTTGAGACACTAGTTCCCACTTTATGTGTCGTGTTGAGTAGGTGCTGGTGTTGGTGTCGGACGATGTCGAGTTTGCATAGCATGTACATTGCATTGCATTGCATACATTTTTATATGTTGCATCCTATACATATCGGCACCACATAGCATCACATTTATCGTATTATTTAGTAGGCTAACTCGTATATTTTTCTTTCCTATTTTGCATCATAATTGCATTGTAGGTGCGAAAATGGGTAATGGACCTCGTTGAGGTCACTTGCAGATTTATGTATATATTTTTGAAGCCATAGAAAACTTCGCTATTTTGTGTTGTAGCCTCAAATTCATAATGTATTATTTTTCGAGACATAGTGTAGCTGACATCGTAAACTGTTATTTTTGTATTACTTCATGTTGTTGCTTTAAGTGGCTAGAATTGTATTAGGCAAGAACAAGTTGTAATATATATTATAATGATGTTAATCAAGCATGCAACTTATTTTATTAATGTGTAAACATGATGTTTATTTTGCTTTAATATAAAGACTATATGCAGGCTATAGTTTAGCTTTTCTTTATGTGTACGCTGATAATAGGCAATGCTAGAGAATAAGAAATGAAAGAAGTGAAATAGAAGAATTCCCATTTTTAATTTTCTTTCCTTCAAACTATATATTTTTTGTTTCTTTTTCTTTAAAAAGGGAATAGGCTCACGTCCCCGAGCTTTACAGGATTCGGGGGGCGACACTTAGTGAATTAACAAAATCTACGCAGGGAAAATATACTCGGGTCATTAGATGATAATAATTGTATTGCCATGTTGAGCCTGCTCAAGTCTACTTGTTCCATTACGGAACTTAGTAATATGTAGTTTGACTTGTTATGGCCTAATGAAACTTGAACTGCTAAGGATAGAATTTTATGGGTAAGTGGTAGAGATTGTTTTCTGTTTTATTTTTTCTCACTATGGATTCTTTTTGTTCCAGGCAAGGGATGCATATTACAGCGGGAATCCTTTAATAGTTGATGACATGTTTGATAGAGTAGAGGTAAACCCTAAGTACTTATAATTATCTTTGATTAAGATTTACATGTTTTATGCATTGCCCTCATTTTTGTGTCACAATTGAAATAGTTGAAATTACGGTGGTACGGTTCCAAGTATGTTGTTAAATACCCACGATGCAGTCTGATGAGACAGTCGACGTATGCAGATGCTGAGGTAATTCTATCCTTGTGTTTGCTATCAAGAATGTGCAGTACCACTTCGTAGCATGTCATTAGCTGATTTTATCTCCCAAAAGCTCTGATGTTTGGAAAACAATAAAGAAAATCCAAGGATGATTGTCAATACCTATTTGCTAGTTCTAGATGGAAATTACAAACTGTCATCCACAATGCTTTCTGAATCAGAGGCAGTTTTTTTGGCTTCCACTGTACCCTGTAGGATCTTGTAGTTGCATAAAGCAACAACTTTCTACATGGGCATTCTCCGTTAATTATCTTGCCTGGTAGCTCTTACAACTTGGTAGGAGGAAATAGTTATTTCTTTTTCTTTTTTTTTTTTCTGCACTGAAGATTGATTGACGTGGATGTAGGGCAGGAAGATCCTTCTCAGGTATTTGCATTAGCAAGCGTATGGCTCCTCTTTCTCGGTTTTGGTAGTTCAGCACTTCTTGTGCCCATAATATACACAATTGGTCGAGCTTATCAAGATGCATTCAATATGGGATTTTACGACGGCAGTCATCTATATGCAATTGAGTTGCTCACTATGTTGAATGGCATTCTTTTTATAGCATTGGGGTCTTTGATAGGCTATCCGATTACTTCAGCTTCTGGTAATGTTATTTAGAATACTGTATATAATCTTAAACAACTGCCTCTCTGTACTGTCATTTTTTTATTTTTCTTCTAATATCATTTCCGATTGAAATTTTATTTGTAGTTGGGGCCCTTCGAGGTCTTTGGAAAAATGACTTGGTAGCATTGAAGGGAGCCTGCCCTAATTGTGGGGAGGAGGTTGGTGCAAGGCTAAGCCTTATAGTTTAGTTTTTGTAAGCTTCTGTTGGATTAGTGACAAGTAGTCTTACGTCTCAGTTTTGAAGTGGTGGTATAGAGTTGGATTTGTTATCCTCATAATTTCGAGCACCACTATTTGCAGGTGTTTGCATTTGTGAGATCAGATCTATCAGATAAATCGCCTCATAGAGCAGATTGTCATGTATGTGAGAGCTCTCTAGAATTTCGCACCAAGGTCGAGGTAATTTATTTTTTTTTTTCCCCCCAGGATAAGATAATACTTGCCAATTTGTTCTTCCTTTATTAATCTATTTTTTGAAGAGAGGGCTGTACGGATACTGAGAAATGGAAGGAACATATTAGCGGCACGTATACCTTTTGTACAGTTGCTTTCAGTCATGTTCCAAATGGAAAAAAATGAAAAGGAAAAATGTAGAACATCACAACCTTTTTTTGTTAGAGAGCATTTACTGTACACTTTCTGTAGCATATTGCAGAAATTTGCCTTCCAAAAAGAAACATTGTAGAATACCCTAAACATTTATTCGTTATTAGCATTTTTGTTCTGGCTGAGCAAAGTTGATTTGTTACATGATCTGATGCACAGCAATCTATTTCAAGCCCGGGTAGACAATGGGTTCATGGTCGCATTTACTTAATAAGATAGAGACGCAGGAGCCGAGCCCAGAGAAGGCTTTGAGATAGATGTCTAAACAAATATTGTATGCAGTAACACAATTCTTTCTAAAGATTTTCTGTTTTGGAAGTTGTTATCGTCCAGCAGCTGTACTCACTGACAATTCCATTATAAAAGTTGTATGTAATTGTATCATGCAACTTGAACTGTGTTACTCTTTAAAAATTTACTATTCGTTACTCTTGTTGATAGAGAGAGATTGAGATTCTCGGATCCTCTTGCACTGAGGCAGACCCATATCCGTTTGATTGTGTGGTCATCTCCTATCAAGACATATACAAGGGAACTGGATAGGTACAGGGTTTCAAACTCCATTCTAACACGGTAAAAACGCATTGGGGTTCTATATCGAGTAGAGACTAGTTTTCACAAAAGAGTTTTCCCTACAATAAGAAATATTGCTGAATTATTCTTTGCCACTCAACAATTTGATTACTTGCTAAATCATAAGAGATGAAAATGGAATTAGCCCCCATGGCAAAGGCAACAAAACAACTGATAATAATAATCTAATAAAAATTACTCCAAACCGTGATGGTAGGAATTGCACATCAGAAATTCCAATTGTGTATCAAAATCAAAACTCATTTCCAAAAATCACAAACCATATTCAGCTGTATTCAGTGAAGGACTTGGCTGGCTAAAATAATCTGAGAAACTGAAAGCTGTTACAGAAGCATGAGCTTGGTGAAACCTCCTACAATCAATGTGAGGGTTCAGGTTATAAGTCAGAGATCCTGCCGATCAGAAGTGTGCCAAGCTGTATACTAAAATCCAAGCAAGCTGATAAAACATATAAAACGTAAGTTAGCTAGTAACCAAACAAGAAACTTGTACTGAAAATGAGTCACAGTATTGGGGTGTTTTCATTACCAGAAATACCATTACAGAAACAAAAAGCCCTTCTTGGAGCAGAGCACCATGGCCACCAAACTCTTCCTCATCTACCTTCAGTATCATTGCATAATAGCCGTAAATAATCCCGGAGGATAGTACAAGAAATCTGCAATGTAAAGTTCATTTTGGGAGGTTACAAACAGGGGGAAAAAAACATAATTCACAGATATTACATTTTTTAACACAAATGACAACTTAACTACATCAAGAAAATGCAGTGGCCGAAAGCTGTCATTTGGCTGACAATACTAAAGATTAAAAATAGTAAAACCCCACCCAAAGCTTAAATTTACACAATGGAACAATATAGAATAGTTTAGAAAATCGAGATTGCTTATGAGAATAGCGACGATAAATTTAATTCTGATGAAAAAACTGATTTATCAAGAAGTTTTAGCAGATAAAATCACGACGACCCTTCATAAAAAGGAAGCACAATTCTCGGACTGTGGCAAATGCTTCCAAAAATACAGAAAAGAAAGATATTATGCTTCATACACGCTCGCCAGCACCAAACAGGCTTTATTTTCAACAGGTCACTTCTCCAGATGAATCTAACGCCTAAATCAATTTCTTTATAAATGCACGAGCAATTAAAACATCCAGAATTTACTAAAAAAGGCCTATTAACACCAATTAGTAAAATTTAGAATTCACAAGCGAAGTTGGAAGTCAAAGCTATTTGCTTGCACGTAAAGTTCTAGGGGCATCAACTCAAGAAAATTGTTAAAAGTATATAATGGAAAAAAACACAATATTGACTGAAATAAGAAATGGTACTATAGTCACACCAAAAGCCAGAGTAAGTCTAAACGTTCACTTACAAAATAAGCCATATGCCACCGACTAAAGGAATGGCACCCCAAAGTAATCCACATATGAGCGCCTCAACTTGTCGAATCCAATGCAATACATCACATAATTGATCCTGCAACAGGCATATGTTAAACTTCACTCGTAACTAAAAAGAAAAACTTCTTTGGGATCTATCTAGAATGTGCTGAAGTGACGTACATTGGGAATGGGGTTAATAGAGATAGAATGTTACCCTGTAATACTTCACACCCTCTTAATTGTGTCAGAGTTCGATTCATTTCACATGCGTTGGCTAGGCTAATGGTTTTCCTACAAGAGATGCAATCTTAATCTTTTAGGTCGTACAAGTTCCCGGTAACTCATGAAGCTTTAAGAGGTTGAATGTGATATTCACTCAATATATTCAACTACAACTTCTTGGTAGTGCTCATAAAATACCACTATAAGTCTGACAGGCCAAACATTGTCAAAGTTTATTTCATACTTCCTCATTAACTCCACCATATTAGAAACTAGAACACCAATCTGCAATGACCTTATAGTCCTAGTGAAATATTCACAATTCGGTCAATTCTTTCTGCAACATTACCCACATATTTCTTTCAACAAGTTGTACATATAAGAACGCAAAAGGGAAAGAAATTTAAATGTCAGATTGCCTTTTTACGATAAGTCAAAAGTCAGACTAGTTGCTACTCCTTGACATTAAAAAGAACTGTTTGTCGGCCTGTGTAAACCTTAGTGCCCCAGGAAAAGACATGCTAAGAAAAAAAAAAAGAGGAAGCACGAGGAAAGGCAAAAACCAAAAGAGAAGAAAAGTGCATTAGAATGGCTTCACAGTCGCAAGAAGGGAAATCTAAAAGCAACTAACACCGTACTACTATCCCATGATACCCATCTTACCCAAAAGCTATCTCTGCCAACTCTAAATAGATGATTACACAATATGGTCCAATGTGAACTTTCTCAAAATATACACAGCCAGTGAAACTTTGCGAAAGAAAGATTAATCAGGAACAGCATCAATAAAGTTCAAAAAAGAAAAAAAAGAAAAAGAACGAAACCCAACAAGGACAAAGCCCTAAAGCCCTCAATTTTTTTCTAAACCCAAAGTACGTTCTGCCATTTAAATTTTTATAACTACTTTTCCATTTCGTTTGTTCTTAATAACAATTCAAATCTGAAACATAAGTACAGACCGCCAACAGCAAGGAACTGAAAAGAGTAAACAACTAAAACAAGTAATCCAGACCCAGATTACCTCATTGTGAACCCTTAAATTTTAGCCGCTATCCGAAGACACTAAATAGAGGTTGGAATATAATGAATGCCCACACCACACCTCCTAAACATAAAAATACAACTGAGGGTATACAACAGTCTCCTGGTTCATAGGAAAGCACTGTAGCAAACCACCTAAATTTTAGAATAAGATTGAATAGTATTAGGATACATTGGCATGAGGTTTTCCTTGGATAACCTAAATAGGTTTAAGGACTAATTTAGGGGTATTGGTGGGAGCCATAAGTTTTACTTCACCAAAAGACTTTGAAACTATATGTGGTATTGCTAACACAGGAAAACATTCGAAAGCTACGCGGTTATTTTATTCTTGTTTTTTTCTCCCATTAAAAGTCCTAAACAATAATCCAATTACAACTCTACACCATATCAAAGTAAATTCAAGCCAAGATCAACCTAAATATTTCGAAAACTTAGCTGTTATCGTATTCTTGTTGCTTTCCTGTATAAAGTGCTTTCCTGCATAAAGTTCTAATCTATAATTCAATTAACACTCTCCACAAGATGATTTAAACTCAACCCTAAATTTATCTAAAAAATCCGAAAGCACAGCGGTTATCATATTCTTGTTGTTCTCCAACACAAAATCCTAATCAATAATTCTATAAACACTCCCCACCAGAGCAAAAGAAATTCAAACCAATACCAATCAATTATTACAAAAGCAGATATTTTTAACAAATTGACGGACTAATAATATAAATTTCAAGATCATAATAAAAGCGGAGACCACCTTTTCCCAGGAAGCGTCCGGATCCAGCAATTTGGCCAGCTTGAACGGAGCCACGTGGCCATTCTGTTGCAGCGGCTGCTTCGTCGATTTTCTCTCTTTCAAACTCATTCTAAAATTTGAACAATTTCTTGTTTCGATTTTTTAAAGATTTGAAGTGAGGAGATCTAGGGTTTTCTCGATAGAACGGTGAGGGAATTGGAGGTTCAATTCGAATTAAAAGAGAGAGAGAGAGATTATAAAAAGCTGGTTTTGATCTGTAATAATTGGTTGTTGTTTCAATAATTGAAGAGAATCTTATTTACTGTTATTGTGGGGGTATTGTAGTCATTTGGCCAAATCAACTTAAAATTAGAGTTGCCGTGTTGAACCGGACCGGACCGGACCTGAATTTAGCTCAATTCATCTTGCTTGTTCGTTAAATCTTCTGATCATGTGCCCTAGGTTTGGAGAATGGGCTTGCCGGTAGCTGAGGGTTGATGATCCGATCCACAAAACAAGCCTATTATTGGTGGGTCGGTGCTTTAATCTCCGATTTAAATTCAAAGTATAAATTTGTCAAGTATTGCAAATAATAAGAAATTATATGATTTGTGACATTGTTAGTTAATTGTTTTTATCAATAACATGTGAAAAATGTCGGAAATAATAAGAAATTGTGATATTAGTATCATATAAACCAAAACTTGTACCTTTTTAGCTATTTTTTCCTTTTATCATTGTATCGTTAATAACATGGCATTATTCACAACTTCATTCATTTTTTTAGAACTTCTTTTATTGGTTGTTGAGGCCTGCCAACTAAGCAATAGCTTGTAACTGGCTATTTTGCAATTCTGGGGCAAATGGATCCTAATATTGTATAAATTGTGCATCAATAGAAATAATTTTTAATATATTGTATCGCATTATGTTCGCCATTACTAATAGCGAACATTTGAAAATATTATATATTATTCGCTACTACTAATAGCAAACAATATATATATATATATATATATAGTTTGACATTAGTAATGGCATAAATAATTTTTTTTAAGGGCAAAAATTAATTTATGTGTTGTTGCGAAAATAATAATTTATTTTATTATTTTTTTAAGTTTGTCACTACCAATGGTGAATTTTTTTTCCCACAGTTTGACGCTACTAATGACATATTGTCTTTTTTTTTACATGTTGTCAATGTTAATGGTCAAATACCTACAACTAAACAAAAAATAAAAATAATCTTATGACAACCATTTTCCTTCTTGTATTCATTACTTCATATATTTAGTATTCGTCACTTTCTTTTGTTGATTGATTGTATGGTTCAATTTTTTTTAATGTTTTAAACTGGAACAACATATATTGATTTCATTATTAGATTGAATGCTAAATCTAAGAAGTAATAAATACAAGAAGGAAAATAGTTGTCATAAGATTGTGTTTTTT
>MKEJ01021589.1:0-19720 GCA_001753735.1 Embelia ribes | reverse complement strand
CAAGAAAGGCCTACTCATTTACTAGTAGTTGCGATACCGTGGGTAAAGGGGGCTTGGTTGCGTCACAGTTAGTAGCAAACCATAGCAAAGGTATGCGGTGTGATGTCTTCGTAGTCGGAGGCATGGGATGTCTACGTGATTCCACTTTGGTCATTTGATGTATAGCACTCTGGAATCTGGGGGTAGTTGGTATACCTTAATACACGGTATACTTTAGTATTTATTACATGCAATTATCGCATTACTTGTAGCTCTGTTACATAATATATGTCACCATTTGTAGTGGTACATCTCAGGATAACTTCTAGGTTTTAACGCATGTTGCAAACATACCATAATGTTATTTAGAATTTATGAGCATACGTTGTAGATGGGAGCATGAGGGTTTTCAGTGAATTGCAAGTGCATACATCTAGTTCATACTTTGTAGATTCCCCTTTATCTTTTGGTTTATAATTTGACAAATACATCTTTTTCGTTTGTATATGTACTCACATGGTGATGTAGGGTCAGATCGTGGTACTGACTTGCTAGAGGAGCAGACATAATTTTGGTGGAGAATAGTGTTAGAGTGGAGCTGGTTTCGAGCTGATGGTGTTCAGAGTTTGGACTTGAGGTTTAGTTCTGACTTTATTTTTATTTTGTACAAGCATGCAGCTCGATGACATTATGTATTTGCAACATGATGTTGCTGCCTGGATCATTTATTATGTATCTATTATTATGATGATATTGTCATATTAGATACTTATGTTCCATTTATATGTATTATGACAGAATGTCGGTATGAGATTAGTTACTGTTATATATATATTTTTTTCAGTTTACGTTTCCGGATTTATAGGGATTCTGGGCGTGATAATGTATTTGGACAAGTTTTTAATAGTTTTTGAAAGACTTAGATCTGGTCGCATTTTGCTGGCACGATGGCCAATTCTGTTCTTTCATGTCAAAAATCAATTGAATAGTAAGTACAAATCATACTTTAATTTCAAAATTTGGAAGCAATTTTAATATCTTTTAAAACACCTGCATTAGAGCATTTACACAAGTCTTAGGCATTTTTCTTTTCTCAAATAGAACGTAAACGGAGAAAATAAAGAGAAATTATATAAATTTAATTTTTCAATTTTTAAAAATTTTCTAAAATTATAACAATAATTTTTCCAAATAAAAATATTACTATTCATCATTTTTCTATTAAAAATAAATTTTTTCCACCAACATATAAAACATACACCAACATATTTTAAAAATAATTTTTAAAACTTTTGTATGTATATATTATCAAATTAATTATGCAGAAAATTAATTTTAGAAAAATTGAAAATAATCAATTTCTATTTTGTAAGAGAAAAGAGTTTCTAAAAAATAATATTTAAAGATTTAGAAAATGAAATTTAAAAATTTAATGAGAAAAGCTAGTGTGAATGCTCTTATCATTTTTAGAATATGTGAGAAATTTGTCCTTACAAAAGAAATTTCGATAGTGTTCTCTCTATAGGTGCTTATATTTGTATTAAGTTTTGTTGATTAAAAATTTGATAGCGTTTTTATTTGAATATATTTAAATTTTAGATAGCTAAAATTTTCAAATACATTCCTCGTTAAGTCAAAAGAGGGAAACGGACAAATCCCACCGAATAACAGCCCGCCAGCTAATGGTTTCGGTTTAACTACAGTAGTGGCCCCCATAGTTTGGATTCAAGTTGTATTTGCTCCACATAGTTTAAATTGAAGCAACAATGTCCAAACGTCCCTGAAGTTTGAAAATCTGACCATTCGGTTCCCAAATGTTACAATAATGTACAAATTTGGCTCTAGAGTTGTAAAAATTGGAGACAATGACTGTATAAGTGATTGTAAAATAACTGCTTTAGTTCTCTGAATCACTATTTAGTCATTTGATTTGATTTATAATTTAGAATGAGTTTAGAGCATTCATACTATTTTTTTTAAAATATGTCAATTAATTTATCAACAGAGAAATTTTGGATATAAATGTTACACAACAATATTTTACTTTCTAGAAATATCCGGTGAACCGCTACATAGATCTCTAAAAGGTAAATCTACTATTAATTATTTTTGTTAAAATATTAATTGTTTCTAACAAAACTAGGGGTGTCATCGATCGGTTCAGTTCCAAACCAAACTGAACCCGAAAAAATTGTGCCAACCGAATTGCATAATTATAAAACTGAACTGACCAAAATATATTTTCAAAATTGAATCGGTTTGAATAGAAAAAAATTGATTCGGTTCGGTTCCAAATCGAAAACCAAATTAAAAAAAATAAAAATAAAAACAAAATATTTATACCCATATATCTATCAAGATTCGTTGCCAAAATAAATAAATTTATTTTAAAAATAAAATTGGTTCGGTTCTGTTAAATCGATAAATTTAATATGGAAATCGAAACCTAATTGATATAATTGAAAAACTAAAATTTTTAATTTTACAAAATCAAACTGAACCGAATTCAAAAATATTGAATTGAATGGATTCAGTTCGGTTTGATTTTTCGGTTTAACCTATATATGTACACCCTTAAACAAAACCATAAGTTTCTAGGTAAGATTAGGGCAAAATTCATTGGCATTTATCACACGATATACATAATTATTCCAACATTTTTAAAATATTCTTGAGAAAGACTCCTTGTATGGGATTTGAAAAATATTTATATCAAAATGTTGGAGCTATCAATGTTACAATTGAAATATGGATATCATATAGAGCTATTGTTGAAACTGTGGGTACCATTTTCGTAATTACTTCAAAAGCGAGGAGCACTTTTATAAACTCCTCCTCCTAAATTCTCTGTCTCTGTCTGTCTCTCTCTCTCCGAGTCTCTCCCACCCTGCAATTCTCTTCCCCAACACAGACAACTGCATCCAAATTCGATTAACACACGTACATAGAGAGAGAGAGAGACGGAGAGTGTGTGTGTTTTCTAATGGAGGTGAGTTGTTTCAAAATGCACTTTTGATTAGATCTATCTATTTTGTTATATACTGATTGAGTATATGTATATATGTTTTTTTTTTTTTTGTAGGCAAGAACAGTAAAAGTGGGGAACCTGTCAGATCTAGCTAGCGAGAGAGAAATTCACGAGTTCTTCTCTTTCTCAGGGGAGATTGAGCACATTGAGATCTGCCGGTTGGTTGCTCTAATTTTGTTTAATTTTACAGTTACTAAAATACGAAATGACGAAAAATGCTTCTTTTTTTTTTTATACTGACGGTTCAATACGACTTTTTCGTACAAAATTAATGGGAAATGGTGAATTTTACTAGTATGTTATGGAATGTGCAAAAAATATGAACATTTTTAGTTAAGTTCCATATTTGTTCGGATAACTTAAGGGTTTTCTTCAATATTATGTAGAATATTGAAGGGCAATAATTTGAGTGTTTGCTAACCATGTGTAATTTAGTTACTTTATTTGATTTGTTTCTTGTTCCTCAATTGGGCTATTGGTTTGACCATCTTTGTGCTAAAATGTTGTGCTGCAGTGATTTGAGGCAATCGAAGGCTGCATTCGTGACGTTCAAAGATCCGAAAGCTCTCGAAATTGCATTGTTGTTATCGGTACTTCCTCAATTTGTTTGTTTATGTAAATTACAATGTGGTATGGCTTATGGGCTTTCTAAGTTTTTTTAAGCTCAGGTTTATTACTTATAAGTTCAGTGCAGTTGGTATCCGAGTTTAAAATGTGAACCTTTTCCACCTTTCAAAGCCTACAAAATCATAAAAAGCTAGAAGTTTTTTCTAACTCATGTTTTTTCTAGCCTTTAAAAGAGGCTTCCTTATTTGCTCAAAAGTTGCAGCCAGATGAGCACTGCTTCGTTGTTAATGTGCATTTTATTGATAGAGCTGATGAGCTTGTTTTGGTTTCTTATGCTGCTTATACAAGCTTATGTAAATTATATTGTGATATAGCTTATTGGCTTGTTACGGTTATGAAGCTCAGTCTTATTGCTTGCAAGTTACAGTGCATTTGGTATATGAGCTTCAAATCTGAGTGTTTTCAACTTCCAAGCCTAGAAAATCGAAAAAAGATAGTTGTGCTTTCTACCATAGCTTTTTTCTTGACTTTGAAAAGATGCCTACTTATTTGCTTAACTGCTGCAGCCATACCAGCATTGCTTGTTGTTTATTTGATTTATATTGATATAACTGATGGGCTTGTTTATGTTTTTAAATTTTTTTATTGTTTTATACAAGTTGTTGTGTGTTTGATGGCTCATCTTTTATTGGGCTTAAAAATATGCCAGCTTATTTGCCTAGGTATTTGGACATTGAACTTTCCCAAGAAAAAGGTAACTTGAATGTAATTTTTTTTTCTTGGGCTTCTTGGGATGTTTTGATTAAAGAGGGGAGAGGGAAGAGACAGAGAGATATTAAAATGTTAAACTCCAAAAATAGTTCATATTAAACTCCAAAAGACATATGTAATGTTAAACTCCAAGAATAGTTCATGGTATTGGCTATTGCTAAAGCCTAAAGCTAACTATGGCTCTTTGTATCATGCAAAAAGTGAGTTGTGTTCTAAAGGTTCTTTCTGTTCTTCTGTTTGTAATGAGAAGACTATCAACCTAGGAATATATTGCATGTTATTTGTCTTTGACGGATGATATGTTGTCATGCCCCAATATCCAACACATCCTGCGCACACTAATAACATCAATACAATATAAATCAGCTAATCTTCATAAACTAGTACATAAATCAATATATGAATCTCCAAATAACCGATATAAACCCTAACACAAGAGCATAAACAGTTTGCCCACTTATTAGCAAAAGCAGCGGAAAAGAATCAAACAGCTAAATATAGTCTAAGCAACTCCCAGTCAAACGGCCCTAAGTAACATACAAAAATTTCTCAAAACAGAAATTTAAGACTCTTAAGACCTCTACTCTAGTAAACTCCACTTCTTGTCTAGCCATGTACGGCGGGACCACCAATACCTATCTCCTTTTTTTGGCCTGTAAGAAAGATTAACAAGAAGAAAAATATCTAAACAGCGAATAGTGAATTGTGATATAACCACAAGAAATGTATGGTATTACCTCACAAGCGTGCGCAGGATGTGTAGCGTGTAGGTAAACCTAGAAATCACCATGTAGGATTTGACAAGCAGCAGCAAAATCTTGTGGATAATCGAAGAGAAAATCATCAATGGAAGGTCATACGAACAATAACTAGGGGTGTGCATCGGTTCCGAAAATCAATACCCAAAAATTTCGCGAACCGAAAACCGATACCCGAAAACTGAACCGAAAATTTCGGCTACTCGAAGATTTAGAAACTTAAATCCCGATCCCGAACCGAACCATTTTTTTGGGAAATTTGCTTCGGTATTTCGTTTCGGGTTTCGGGAATCGGGAATTTTTGCTCACCCCTAACACTAACAATCAATAATGATGGAAGGTCTTACAAACACTAACAATCAATATCAATATTAGTGATTGAGGGCGAGATCAAGAACAAGTCAAGGAACTCAAAAGAAAGTTATGCCAGAAGATGTAAACGAAGAGAACTCAATTCTAGTCTTGATTTGTTGAGGAGAGGGACTGATCACTGGTGATTTAAGAATTTTGGTCAAGGTACCCATCCCTTTATCTCTCGCTATCTCAAAGGAGGCTGATATAAAAGTGTTCTGAGGCTAATGTTATAAGATGGGAAAATAAATCAGCATACGTTTCTCGCCAAAATGCGAAATTCTGAATAGAACTAGATTGTCGACACCCTATTAAGCCAGACTGTCGATATACAATCTTGGATATCAACACCCTGTACAAAAGGTGTGTTGACAGCTTGGGTATCCAAAAAGTTCAAATTTTTGAGATATATGCAGACAGCTTGTGTTCGAACATTGTTTTGACCCTTTTTGTCTTCGAATTAGCTTTTCTACAAACACGATTTCTTCTTTAGAAACATATTGTGGAGATTTATTGGATTTCTGGTTTTAGAGATTGTCAAAATATGAAGCATGTGTCTTGTTGAAAAGTTTGACCCTTAA
Source organism: Embelia ribes (assembly GCA_001753735.1). Taxonomy (NCBI): domain Eukaryota; kingdom Viridiplantae; phylum Streptophyta; class Magnoliopsida; order Ericales; family Primulaceae; genus Embelia; species Embelia ribes. Next base: position 13,685 of record MKEJ01021589.1, on the reverse strand, counting down.
CAAAGCTGGGTTTTTGCATATGTGGTCTTGGGTCAATTTTCATAGTTTTTATCTTATTTGTGTTGCCTGAGAACTTCGCGCTAGAGCACCTAATCTCACCAACTTCTCTCATGTATCAACCTCATCATTTTCATTGTACTTTCTTCCAGATCATCTTGCCTGGTTCATAAATTCACTAAAAATATTTGCTTCGTGTCGTTCAGTTGTTATTGCCCACATAATGTAGGGCACAAAAAAGAGAATGAAGCGACCATGAAGGTTAAAGTTGTGTGTTAAGCTGGTTCTTAGTTTTCTTCTGTATGTTCAGAATGCAATCTCAACAAAACTGTTTGAGAATTGTGGATGATAACATCTCCTTTCCCTTGTAGTTTTGTGCTCATGATTTTGATCATCTAGCATATTCTATAGTTTAAAATATAACTCCTTTTGGCAATTGGATTCAATTTTTAATTGCACATTCCGTAGAAAATGTGAACCTCCTTGTGATCAGTAGCCCCATATCTATATTATTGATTTCATCTTTTATTCTTTTCAATCGTGCAGGGAGCGACGATTGTGGACCAGATAGTCAGTATTACTGCTGTAAAGGACTATGTTCCCAAAGCGGAGAGTTGGGTAACTTAATGTTCTAATTTATTTACATCTTTCCTAGTCTTTCTGATACATTATATATATATATGAGATTAATTTACATATTATTCAGGAAATACAGATTGCAGATGAAGTTGCGAATGTGTCTCCCGAGCATATCTTGCCAAATTTTGAGGTATATGATTTAACATCACTGGTCTATTAACGAAATATCTTCTTAGAAACGTGATTCTGGGGCAGTGAAGCCCTTGTGAAGATTGGCTTGTGAAATATCACATCTTCAGAGATGCCCAATATGCTGAATTTTCTGCGTTACTACCTTTTTTAGTGGATAATACTGTTAGTTTCTACATAGATTTTCATATGTATCTGATGATATATAATATTTTGTTTTGCTAATAGGCGAAGTCTAGTTCTCCCACCAATGGAAGAGTATATGTAAGCAAAGCCCAAGATGTGGTTTCCAGTATGCTTGCAAAAGGTTCAGCTATACGACAAGATGCTGTGAGCAAGGCTAAAGCATTCGATGAGAAACATAAATTGAGAGCCAACGCATCTGCTAAAGTACAATCCTTTGATAGAAAAGTTGGTCTCTCAGAGAAATTCACAGTCGGGATATCAGTTGTGAACGAGAAAGTGAAGTCAGTGGATCAGAAGCTTCAAATTTCGGACAAAACTATGGCTGCATTGATGGCAGCGGATAGGAAATTGCATGACACGGGATCTTCTGTCAAATCCAGCAGGTATGGAACATACTCTATCCATCTGTGGTGTTTCTTAAGTTATATTTATAGCTTAAGTTATCGGCAATCACTTTTTAGAGGCAACTGCTCACGCCTTATCCAAGTGCTGATAATGTGATATTCCTGGAAATGGAACAAATAATTAATGTAGAGTGTGAGATAGGTTTGGAGCTGCAAATATCAGATTTCATTTCTGTTCAACCTCATTTCTTGGAATTTGGATTGTTGTTGTTTCCATTTTTTTTTATACAACATTTTTTCTTATACACAGGACAATGAATTTTAAAACCCATCATATCGGATGGGCTTTCAATGAGATAATGAAAGGATGGCGATAGTAAAAGGGCTTTTTCTCATGCACTTTGAAGCGTTTCTCACATTTGTAGAGGGAGTGATGGTTTGTTATTATTGATAAAAAGAAAAAAATGTAAATGGGATGTAAATCATACACACTTACAGTAGGTGGACCTTGTAAAAGTAGGTTGGTATTGTTTCTTGAGGACTTATTTCTCTCTCTTTTCCAATAAAAATCAAGTAGTGGTATTTGCTGAAAGAAAAGGAATGGTTTTCAACATCTGCTTCTGCTTTATATGGATTGTTTTTAACAGCATCTTTGGGTTGCTTTTGTATTATTATGCCTTTTCAATCTTAATAATTACAAGAATAGCCAAAATCACTTTATACACTTTTAATGAATACTGCACTATTTCCCAAAGCAATTTTAATCATTTATTTAGCAAACACTACTATAGCACCCGCTTTTACAGTCAACTTTTACAAGCAACTTAGAGAAATTCACCAGCATTGTCAAACTGTACCTAAGTCCTAGGCCATTTGGCTTGCTTTACGACTCGTGTTATTTATTTTCGACAGGAGCAGAAATTATTAGTTGTATCTCATAGAGCCCATATTCTGTGTTTTGGTTGGTGGGTCAGGTATGTGACTGCAGGAACAGCTTGGTTGAATGGTGCTTTCAGTAAAGTGGCAAAGGCTGGGCAAGTAGCTGGTACTAAAACAAGAGAAAAATGGAATTTTGCCGTATCAAATTTGACTGCTAAGGTGCTTTTCCCAGTTTATTTCTTGAAATTTTTTTGGGTAGGAAGCATGTAGACACCAAATTGAGTGATGTGCCTGTGTTGGACACGTATTATACATGCATAATTGGCTGACACTTCGAAATACGTTTCAGACAGTTGTTGGACGTGTCTCTTAATGTATTCTTTCTGAAGTTTTAAAAATTACGGAAAATCTATATGGCGTATCTCAGAACAATGACTTGCCAATTAGATTGGATGTCCCTGAAATTTGATATCATTATCGATTGTGTTAATAGATAATATAAATTGTATCATGATACGTGCAATTATATAAAAATGATTGACTAGAGTTCTATGAGAACTTATTTACATAATTTAGTGACATAATTTTTTCCCAGTTTCTTTCAGCATGTATATTACTTATAAAATAATAATTAACACCATATCCTCAACTTAACTGCATCTCCATATTTTTACAAGTGACATGTCCTGTGTCTGTATCTATATATGTATCCGAACCCTATGTCCTTCTTAAGATTGCTAGGCTATCATAAAATTGATGCATAAGATTCTACCAAAACGATGCTGCAAGTGACCTTTTTCTTTCCTGATGGTCTTAGCTAATTACTGCTCTGATTATGCAGGACCCTCCAATTGCTGTATAAGCATTGAGATATTTTGGCACGATTTTTCTTCAATTATTTGGTACAGACTCAGCGCATGGTGTGATTTGTAGCTTCTAGATTTTGAGTGGTCAAAGTGTGTAAAACTCTACGATCTTTTATTCCTTTGTCATCTTTGATGATTGGTTATGTAATTCTATTCGTTAATCTTTATTCTTTTTCGCTCATTCACGGTCTAAAGGGTTTTGAAACTGTTGTAATCGCCGTGTGTTACAATGGCCTCTCTATTGTAGGGGAAGTTGAGTGATGGAAATGGTATTTTTTCTGGATATATTGAAAAAGTTCGGAGTGACACTTTTCTCTTGAAATTTTTTATTCGTATTTGGTGTATCTATGAATTGAAGGAGCATTGAAGCAAAATGTAGTTCAAGACAATTGCATTATCATAGACTGAAATTTTCTTCCACTGACGTTTAAATATTGGCAGATCAAGAGGGGATGGATTGGGTGTTGTAGCCCCGACCTTAGAAAATTTCATAATGATCTTAGAAAATTTCATAAATGTCATTAGTAAAATTTAAAGAATTTCTCATGTAATACATTACCGGACCCCTCTTTCAGAGCACAAGAGGACCCACCCCCCTAAGTAGAATATATCTACTACGAGCTGGTTTGTAACCACATGTTCTTATGTGCTTGTGGAGCCGTGGTGATCCAGGGTAGATGATTTTTAACCCTGCTCATACATTTTTGTCAAACTCAAAAAGTTAATGCATCTTGTTAGCATTTAAAAATGAACCAACCAAGTTACTTTACTTCTCGCAATTTTTTCTTGCACTATATTGCGATCCACTCGTATATCTCTCTCTCTATATATCTAATAAATGTGAATGAAGCAACTGTGGTATACACCTGAAGCAGCTGTCTCCCACCTGTCTATTTGTGTTCACATCTTAATTTACAGTTTAAAAATCACAATCATAAACCAATCAAACCCAGACTCACAAATTTGGTTTCCCCAAACAAATCAACCTCCGAAATTATCCATTTATTTCTCCCAAGAAAAAAAAAAATTTGAAAAGCTTAACCTGTAAATTTGAGGCTTCAAGATTTTGGAAATTTATAAGCATGTTTAGACTTTAGGGTGGCGCTGACATTTGTCAACGACTGGTGAAAAGAGGAAATTAGGTAGTTAGAAAGAGTAAGAACAGTGCAGGTTGTCGGCCACTGTTCTAATGACACATTCAACCATCTGGAGGTTGAATGTAGTTGTGACATTCGAAACGTTTATGGTCGAATGGATGTTGTGCTTTTAGTAGTGTGGTGCCTTTAGAATTGTACTTTCCTTTTATTTTTATGTTTATTCATTTGATAAATTTCAAAGACGCTCATCATGTTTAGGACCAATGTTAATAGACCATGCGGCTTCTTAAACAAGAAGTACATTCTTACATATTTGTTTTTTAATTAATTTTCATCTTAATATTTCCAAGACTCGGCGCACTTAAAAAAAATAAAAAATGAAACATTCTACACAAAAATATAGTCAAAGATTAACATAGGTTTCGTAATAATACGAAGATACAATTTGACATTAATATAAAGAAACAATTTGGTGCAACCAAAAAGAAAAAATTACTACAAATGTACTAGGAGTATGCCATTTTTATAAGGAAAGCAATCATCTTTATTTCAAAAAATCATCCGTTATTTATTAATCGAAATTATTGGAATATAATGTGTGGCCTACTGCTTATATTTTAATATAATATTTGTGTAAAATCATACTATAATAAGATGTGAGATCAGCATAACTGTTTCAATTAATAGGATGGATAAATAAAGTATATCTATATTTTAAACATAATATAGGAATTAATCGTGCGAAGTTTGGTTATTTTTCTTAATATCTAAATAGAAGAGTGATTGATTCGTTATTTATGTTTCAATTTATAACTCTCATTCCTGTAATAACAAAAATATAATGACCATTTCTATCATTTTATCATTATTGCAGTAAAGTTTTTTTGAATATTCCAAAATTATAGATATAAAGTAAATAATCTTCTTAAAAAATGTAATTATAATTAATTATATAAATAACATAAAGAAATTAAAAAATTATATGTAACATGCTACTTGTCACCTTAGTAGTAGTTGTCATCGTGTCAATTCCCAAATTTTATATTTTTTTTGGGATACATTGGTAGTTCTCTTATCTCCATGATTAATATTTATTTTCTAATACATGCTCATGAAATACAAATTTGTAAATAAATACTACTTTTTATTTTTAATAGATTCAAGAAAAAAATTCAAAAAACAATTATATGCATGTAAGTAAAATAAAATTATATGACTTACATACATGTCCACTTATCTTTATTTGAAAAATATTTTAGATTTTAAAATACAATTTTAACATTAATTTATGCGATTTTGTTAGTAGAGTAAGGTAGTTAATGCTTTAATTGCCTCAAATCTAACAAATTACTTATTTATCCTTTTACGTTCTTTAAGTAGGTGAAAAGTTAATATAATTTTATAGTTCATAAAATTGTATTTTTGGAACATAAAATGAGAAAACTTTCATGAGTTTTACATATTTAAAGTAAAGTTAGATATGTATTATAGATCTCAACGAAGTATATATATCATTACTAAGGGGATACTTTTTATAAGTTACACATAATCGTATTACAAATAGATGTTTATTTAAATATCATGACCATCAATTATCTGTATATCATAACAAGTCTTTCTTAATCTGTAATAAAATGCATCACTATTTCGATTTTTTTTAAAAACATCAATTATCCAATGTTAAAATTTCAGTGCAAATAATATAAAATTGAAAAATATCTCCGGTAATCATTTTCACATTACTGAATATTAATTTTATTGTAGAATTTTTTATGCATTTTTTTTAATCACTATCCTTGTTTACAAATATGTTTAATAGTACTTCAAGTTAGAAATATTGGAATTTGAACTTATTTATACTATTTAAATACATTTTAAGATACATTATATTATTTTCCACATGGATAAAATTAAGATCTTTCAAACTATGACTGTACAAAAATTTTATAAATAATTTGGATCAAAACTGAAAAGGAAAAATAAAAAAATAAGAAACGCCAAATCATATACAATAATATAAAAGAAGAGCATCAACCTTAGACTTCCGACAAGCGGCATCTTCCAATGTGCATCATATGTCATTATAGAAATTACATTCACTGAAATATATTTTTTAACAAAAGGTAGGGTTCTTACTATTGAATGCGCCACCTAAATGATATTTACTCATAATAAAAGTCAGTTACAATTTTCTCACAATTTTGAATATAAATTCTTAACACCTTTAGCCATTACAAATAAAATATACAATAATATAAAAGAAGAACATCAACCTTAGACTTCCGACAAGCGCCAATGTGCACCATGTGTCATTATAGAAATTACATTCACTCAAATATATTTGTTAACAAAAGGTAGGGTTCTTACTATTGAATGCGTGATATTTACTCATAATAAAAGTCAGTTACAATTTTCTCACAATTTTGAATATAAATCCTTAATGCCTTTAGCCATTACAAATAAATGCATAATTACAAATAATTGATATTTCAAATTTATAACTCCCAAATATTTATTAAATTAATTTTTAATTTTAACAATTGATAAAAGGACATGAATCATTCATATGGAGTCCCAATTTTTTATTGTAAATAAATTAAAAGTGGATTCTATAAAAAATTAAAAAATTCATTCATATTATATGAAATAAAATTGACTAATAAAAAAATTAAAAGGCTTATCTGTTGTAGGTGAGAATTTGTAGAGCTATAAAGGTGATGTTTATATGCCAAAAAATGAAACTTTCAAATTATGAGAATTTATTGAATCACAAAATTGGCATTTATACTTCATATTTACCTACTTATAAGGAATTATATACAATATTCTTTCTCTCATATTTCTTTGTCGCGTCCCGACTACCGTAAAACTCAGTGACACAAGTTGTTTTCCCTTTTTAAAGAAAAGGAAAAGAAAAATATAGATTTTAAACGAAAAAAAATAAAAAGGAAACAACACTATTTCTTCCAAATTGTCCAACTTATTCTACAACATAATAAATCTTAAAGTGCACAAATTAAATATATGTATAGTCTGCATACAGTTCAATATCAATACAAAAGTAAATGACAGTTTACAGAATAACAACAAATTGCTTCTTTGATCAACACCATAATAGTATATATTACATGTTCTTGCCTAATTCAATACTAGCCACTTAAGAAAATAACAAGAAATACTCCAAAATAGATCTTTACAACATCTACTACACTATGCCTCAAAATAATGTATATTATGAATAATGAGGCTATAACACAATGACTATAATGTCTATAGCTCCAAAAATATATACACATAATCATCCAAGTAATCTCAACGAGTTCCATTACCCATTTCCGCACCTACAACGCAATTATGATACAAAATAAGAAAAAAATATATAAGTGTTAGCCTATAAAATAACATGATAAACATGATGCTATGCGCTACCAATATATATAAAATCCAACATATAAAAATATATGCAATACAATATCTATGCAATGCAAACTCAACACCATCCGACACCAACACCAACACCAACCCAGCATGACACATAAAAGGTGGGAACTAGTGTCTCAACAAGTCTATAATCCGCACTCGTCGCAGGATGTGATTATAGTAAAAATATATCCTTGAATAGGCTTCCCAACTTTCACGGTAAGGTATCGAGCCTTCTCTTTGCTTTCAACACTAAAAGGCAACACTTTTTCCAAAAAAATAGAAAATGACCCAATTCTCCAATAAATGCAACTTGACACGTTTTTCTTAAACAATATATTAAAATCTTCGATTTGAAATCAACACCACATTTTTATTTCAACAACACTTGAGCTTGTCGCTCCAACACATATTCAACATTAAGTCTTGTCAACACATTCAATGCTTTCAACATTTTTCATTTGAAAATCTCATTTAAAATTCTCAACACTTTTGAATTTACTTCCAATTTCTCATTCAAATCAATTTCCGTCAAATTCTCATTTTATCAAAAATAATGCTTTTCCCCATATCATGAAGAATGCAATATCAACCTATGAATGAATGATACATAAATCAATGTATGCATTATCAACACCTGTGTATATTTTATTCAACACAAATAATTTCTATAACAATAAATTTACATCTATAACTTATAATTTAAAACAAAAAAAAATTAACACATAAATTACACATAAAGGTACACGCATAAACTTACACTTATATTGTTATTTTGTAGCATACTTGTACCTATGAACACTTTAAAGTTCACTTGAAAGCTCTATGTCAAAAAGCTCCAAATTCACTATTGTTCACCTAAAGGTTTGATCTAGCAAATGAATACGGATCAACTCGAACCTATATACAAAAATGATTTACTCATTATAAGGAATAAAAATAACAATTTTAATTTCACGCACGAACTAGGCATGTAAATCAAGGTATGATGAACGAATGAGACAAAGGTTGAGACATACCTCAAAATGTTCTATTTAAATGGCATGTAGGCACCGTTCGAATGGTGCAACTATTCAAACCGTATAATTTTACTATTCGAACAGTAGCTCCTGTACCACCTTCACTTTGAAAAATTGCAAAAATATTCTAAGGCATGGAACCAATCAAGTCAATTCCTAACTTCACCCTTCAACCTTAAATGTTATTCTACGCATACTAACACCTCAAAATACATATAATAAGGTTATTATAAAATACTACCCTTCCACAAATGTGTCACGCAACAACTCAACAACATTAACACTTCCTACGCAACAACATACTCAACCCAATCAACGCCGCCACAACACTATGCTACATTTTTTACTAATGTAATATCTCAACACAAAATAAATAATATCATTATCTATTTAAAACGAAAAATTTACTCGGAATTTTCGGGATAACTGCTATAGTGTGTGTATATATATGTATATGTATATGGATATGTATATGTATAATCCTTGGCTCCCCAACTATATGTCTTCAAGCGCTTCTAGGTTGTGTTTTTAGGAAATACAATGATCCAAGCGAAGGGGAAATGTATGCAAAATCTTTTCTATAATTTACTTACCCTAATTATAGTTAATTTATAACCTATTGAAAATGTAAGGGTAAATTTCAATTTAACCCTTATCTACCATCAAGTTTTAGAACACCCCCATTTATCATAAGTTTTGCTCTACCCCCCTCCCTTTTACTATAAAATCAAAATTAACCCTTTCCCTAATGAATTGCCAAAGAAATATATTATAAATTCATGAACAAAATTGACTATAAATTTAGAAAATTTTTGTTTACAAAGATTGGAATGAAAATGTATAAAACACAATATAAAATTTAATAAAATAATAAAAAATTATTAATTTTTATATTGCGATTTACTCAACTTCATCTCAATCTTTAGAAACAAAAAATTTAAATTACTTATCAATTTTGTTCTTGTATTTTATATTATATTCTTCAAACAAATCGCATTTCACTTAAATTCTGCAAATTTTGGATATATTTATTTAGGCTGATTTCTTCGTCAACTATAATGAAAAAGGAAGAATGGAGAATATACATACATAGAAAAAATGTAATTTCTTGTGAATGGAATAGAGTTTATTTAATCAAAAGGATATTATTGGCAATTTAATTAGAAAAAAGGGCAATTTAGGTATTATTGTAAAAGGGATGAGTAAAACAAGACATGTGATAAAACAAGAGGGGTGTTCTGAAGCTGAATGGTAGATGACAAGAATAAATTAAAATTTACGGGAAAATATATGCTAAATCTTTTCCACAGTATCGACTTAGCTGAAGCACAAACTTTCCCAGAAAAAAATATTTTACCTGGTATTTTTTCTAACCATAAATTTTGAAATATTACACAAGTACGGAAGCAAATTTTCATACATAATTCGTCTATAAATTTTCTGTTGGTTCTATCCACCTCTACCTCTACTTTTTTTCCCAATTCTAGCAGGAAAAAAAACAGAAGTTATTTTGCTTGCAACTTATCACTTGTAATTGACAAAGAAAAACAATTTTGCCATGTCAAAAAACCTTTTTTTTTTGCTGCAAAACAACTTCGTCTAGAGAACTTCTCTCAATAATGCCAAGGGAAGTCACATTTTTCATCCCATCTTATGACCATTGACAAATAACTAGAAATTAACAAGAGACCAAAAATTAATATAGATTACAACAAAACAATTTGACAATAGTAGATGGCAAGATCAACAATAAATGGTACAAGAAGTTCAAGTTCAAGTACAGGAAATTTCTTAAAATGAAAAGACAACACTCACATAATGTAAAATTACCTACAAAAAATATACATCACCGAAGAAGAATCCGCGATTCTAAATTTTCTGAAGAACCTTTTCAGCAGCTTCTATTGTTCGTTCGATATCCTCCGATGAATGTGCTAAGCTAGTAAACCCAGCCTCAAATTGTGAAGGCGCAAAATACACGCCTTCCTCTAGCATACCCCTATAGAACCTCGCGAATTTTGCAGTATCGCTCTTTTTTGCATCCTCAAATTCATAGACAGGCCCTTCCGTAAAGAAAAACCCAAACATGCCCCTTATATACCCACCGCATATCGCATGCCCAGATTTTTTACCAGCATCGATAATACCTTTGACAAGTTCACTCGTAATCTTATCCAAATACTCGTAACTCCCCTTTTGTTTGAGCCTTTTAAGAGTGTGAATCCCAGCAGTCATAGCCAATGGGTTACCACTCAATGTTCCGGCTTGGTACATGGGTCCAGCAGGAGCGACCATCTCCATAATCTCTCTCCTCCCTCCATAAGCACCGACAGGAAGCCCACCGCCTATGATTTTACCAAAAGTGGATAAATCAGGGGTTACACCGAAATATTCTTGGGCCCCACCGTAAGACAAACGAAACCCTGTCATTACTTCGTCAAATATTAAGAGGGCATTGTTTTCCTTCGTAATAGATCGAAGTTCTTCAAGGAACCCGGGCTTTGGGGCTATAAATCCTGAGTTACCAACAACAGGCTCCAGTATAATTGCAGCTATTTCTCCTTTATTAGACTCGAAGAGCTGTTTGACTGTGGAGATGTCATTATAAGGAGAAGTTAGGGTCTCATAGGTAGCGCCTTTAGGGACACCGGGTGAATCAGGGAGGCCTAGGGTAGCAACCCCACTACCAGCTCTGACCAGGAATGGGTCAGCGTGACCGTGGTAGCAACCTTCGAACTTGATAATTTTTTCTCGGCCAGTATAAGCACGAGCTAGGCGGAGAACACCCATACATGCCTCTGTCCCTGAATTTACAAAACGGACCATTTCTATGCTCGGGACAGCAGAGATAACCATCTCTGCTAGAACATTTTCAAGAAGGCATGGAGCACCAAAGCTTGTTCCTTTCCTCATTGTCTCACTCAAGGCTGCGAGTACCTGTAATGCAGTGGTTACATTGGTCCAAAAAGAGTTATGTATATTCAAAGGTTTTTTGTTTTTTGTTTTTGTTTTTTTGGGGTTGGGTGGGTGGGGGGGGGGGAGGGGGAGTAGCTGTAAATAAAGGTGAAACAGAGCTTCCAAAGCAAATATTCAAATCCTCTTATTTGTTATAGGACCCCTGCTAACGCAAGACCTACTCCTACTCAAATGAAGAAAAACACTACCTTTAGTGAAATCCAAGGGAAACTATTGAACAAAAACCATAAGGTGCAAATAGAACTGTAGAAGGTTATGTGGGAAAATAAATAATAATACAAGAGATGCTCATTTTATAATAAAATGATCCCATGTCGTTTAAATAGCAACTTTTCCATCAAAGAAATACATAGAAATATAGAAAGAGGCCACATCATGTATGTAGCAGCATAAGATGTCGGACTTCTCATATTCAAGTTACTGAAAATTCAGAATGCGTCTAAAGAAGAACATTTGAAAATGAGAAGACAAATCATCAGGAGTATAGAGCGAGAATTAAACCTTGTCATCAGCATGGCCAATGATGGCTGGGCCCCACGAACCAACATAGTCTATGTACTCATTGCCATCAATATCCCACATTTTAGACCCCTTGACAGAATCAAAGACAATAGGTTGCCCACCAACTGATTTGAAAGCACGGACAGGGGAGTTCACACCTCCGGGCATCAGTTCCTGTCATAAAATTTAAATGAATCAAAAGAAAACTATGGCATCTACTTTTTTGAAACAGAGATCAAGGTACAAGAGGGTCGGGGTTTGTTTGTTTGATCCTTAGATTTTATTTTCATTTTCACTGCTTTCATGACTGGAAAACATGAATGAAACTTTTAAAATTCTACTTCCACTGCTTCATTGTTATTCTGATTTTCGTAAGAATAAAAAATTGAAACTTGCAAAAACAGCTATATGTACGTTTTTAAGCTCTTTTCTAGCCAATTCTTTAATTGCTTTAGATACCAAATGGTGGAATCTGTACAGTCAGTGTTCTTGTTTACAAATCCAGAAACAAACCTTTGAAAAGTATCCAGAGACAACTGCACACTCTCACATTAAAATCCATGATATAATGCAGGAGATGAATAGACCTTTGGATACTATATGGGTCATCTGATTAAGTAAATGTCACATATACCCATGATTCTTACGAGTTCTGTATATGGGTATTTGTAGGTTATGGATATTATCATTAGTTATTGAATTGGTGGCTTTGTGTAAAAAAATGCTTATTGAGTAAATGAATTTGTTTACAAACTACTGAGGCACCAATCATTCCTTACTTATTTTCTGTTGTAATACACCACAGTATACAAGAGTAAGATTACGTACATCATATCCTCCCAGCCCCCGCAATTCGGAAGTTTTGTATACTAGATCATCCATATAAAATACAATACTATATACAACTAAGCAAAATTAATTAATCCTCACCTAAATTAATTATTCCAATATTCTTTAATCTCTAAACTAATTTGATAAATCAGGTTAAATAAAATAAACACCAACACTTCTAAGCCAACAACTTTAAGTTACAAGTGCAATTCGCAAGAAATGAACCGTCAGATATGTCCTCAAATCACTCATAAACCTCAATTAAGTAAATATGAATTTGATAAACAAGATTAACTACAATAAACACCCAACACATATAAATTGAATTAAAACAAAATGCTTCTATTTTCGCAATTTGCAAGAAAATGCACAATAAGAAATGCCCTAAAATCACTCTAAAAACCCAATTAAGCAAATTAACCCCACAATTATGCAATTTCGGGGAGATCGAAATACTATGCTACCTTGGCGACGTTGAAAGCTTCTTCAGATTTTTGTAGAGTAAAGTTCTTCTTCTTCTCGTCAAGTGAGATCGCCATTTTCACACCAGAAGAGGACCGTGAACACGACGGTGATGACGTGGACTTAACCAGTGCCTTCTGTGCAACTTTGGATTGCCACGATAGCCCTACCCCTGCCAAGCTTGCAGCCATTGTCACTCTCTCTCTCTCTCTCTCTCTCTCTCTCTCCGAAAGCTGCAGACTTCAAGATAAGGGAAAATCCTCGGCGAAAGGATTGGGGATTTGAGATATAAATTTTAATTATTTGGGCCTTTAGTTAGGGAAATTTGACAAAATGACT
>MKEJ01021581.1:0-13211 GCA_001753735.1 Embelia ribes | reverse complement strand
GGACCAAATCAACGATGGATTGGAGCAACGTGACCGCAGAGGATCTGATCGAGGCCCTACGGGAAGTCGACTGGTCCTCGCCGCCGCGTCCCCTCTCCGAATTCTTTTCCAGATTCACCGTCCCACGCTCAGTCTCTAAATGGAACAGTCGCCTCAAGTGCAATCTCTACTAGTACGGTCTTATCACCACCCCATTTGTTTGCGTATATGTATGTGTGTATGTATGTATGTATGTATCATGTATGTATGTGTGTTTATCAGCCTTGATATTACTATAGACAAGTCGAATTTTCTCATGGGATATTGGCTGCTAGCTTGTATTCATCTTGTGTTGGGTTTGATTGGAGCTTCAATAACCGAATTTTGATGATATTTAGGAATATAGGAGGAATTAGATAGCGTTTAAGTGGATTATCGGGGAGGGGGAAGTTAGCTTTGTTGTGGAGATGGTTTTAGTTTTGGGGATAAAATGAGCTATGGTGCATATCCAAATGGAACAATCACCTCAAGGGCAATCTCTACTAATCTTATTACCCCAAATTGATTTTGTGTATGTATGTACGTATTCATGGATGTATATCAGCCAATACATGTTAGCTAGTATATCAGCCAATATATGTTAGCTAACTCGAATTTTGTCATGTGATATTTGCTGCTAGTTTGTATTCATTTTGTGTTGGGTTGGTTTGGTTTGGGTTCTCTATAAGTATTACGGGATAAGTGGAATCAGTTATAGCTTACGTTGAATTTCTAAAAACAAATACATGTTCTAGTTTTCTTTTTTGGGTTGGATTGGAGATTCCATAATTTCTGAATTTTGATGTTATTGGGGAAAATAGGAGGAATCAGATAGCTTTGCAGTGGATTTAAGAGAGGAAGAAGATAACTTTTTAGGGTAGCTGGTTTTAATTTTGGGGATGAAATGAGCTATGGTCCATTTCTTAATGGAACAGTCGCCTCAAGTGCAATCTCTACTAGTACGGTCTTATCACCACCCCATTTGTTTGCGTATATGTATGTGTGTATGTATGTATGTATGTATCATGTAGGTATGTATGTTTATCAGCCTTGATATTACTATAGACAAGTCGAATTTTCTCATGGGATATTGGCTGCTAGCTTGTATTCATCTTGTGTTGGGTTTGATTGGAGCTTCAATAACCGAATTTTGATGATATTTAGGAATATAGGAGGAATTAGATAGCGTTTAAGTGGATTATCGGGGAGGGGGAAGTTAGCTTTGTTGTGGAGATGGTTTTAGTTTTGGGGATAAAATGAGCTATGGTGCATATCCAAATGGAACAATCACCTCAAGGGCAATCTCTACTAATCTTATTACCCCAAATTGATTTTGTGTATGTATGTACGTATTCATGGATGTATATCAGCCAATACATGTTAGCTAGTATATCAGCCAATATATGTTAGCTAACTCGAATTTTGTCATGTGATATTTGCTGCTAGTTTGTATTCATTTTGTGTTGGGTTGGTTTGGTTTGGGTTCTCTATAAGTATTACGGGATAAGTGGAATCAGTTATAGCTTACGTTGAATTTCTAAAAACAAATACATGTTCTAGTTTTCTTTTTTGGGTTGGATTGGAGATTCCATAATTTCTGAATTTTGATGTTATTGGGGAAAATAGGAGGAATCAGATAGCTTTGCAGTGGATTTAAGAGAGGAAGAAGATAACTTTTTAGGGTAGCTGGTTTTAATTTTGGGGATGAAATGAGCTATGGTCCATTTCTTAATGGAACAGTCGCCTCAAGTGCAATCTCTACTAGAACTATGTTATTACCCCCAAATTGCAACATATTTGTATGCATGTGTACGCATATGCCCAATATATGGTTGCTGTTGTACTTTATGAAATTAACGGAATCAGTTAGCTTTCCATGAATTGCTGAGTCAGATCCTATATGGGTCAATTTGGATTATCATAATTGTTTTCAATATGTAATATATGCTGCTAGAGTGTGCGGATATGCCCAATAGATAGAGCTAAGTCAGATATTTTAATGGTTGAATTGGATTGTCGTAATTTTCTGCAATATATAATACTTGCTGCTAATTTGTTTTTTCAATATGGGTATGGTTGAATTCTCTGTAAATATTGAATGTTTATAAAATAAGCAGAATCATATAGCTTTCCTTGACTTGCTAAGTTTGATTTTTATGGGCCCAATTAATTTTTGTATTCGTATTCTGTGGAAAAGTCACAGAAATTTTATGGATTAATGGGATTGAATTCTTCCCTAGGTTCACGGTTCCATAGTCCATTTCGAAATGGAACAATCGCCTCAGGTGCAATCTCTGCTAGTACGATCTTATTCCCCAAATGATTATGCATATCTATGTGTGTATATATGTAAGCATATCAGCCGAAATTTGCTTGCTAAGTTGAATTTTATATGCATTTAATTGAATTGCTTACATATATGTTCTGGGTTGTATCTGCATATGATAGTAGATGTTAGTTAAGTCAGATTCCTTACGAGTTTAATAGAATTGTCACAAGAGCAATAACATACTTAGGAAAAATCATGTAAAAAAACTATGTAAACACATATATGTATGTATGTATATCAGCCTATATATGTTAGCTAAGTTGAATTTTATATGGGTTTGATTGAATTGCTTGCATGTATGTTTCTAGATATATATGTATATGCATATGCCAAGTGGATGTTAGTAAAGTTGGAATTTTTAAGAGTTAAATTGAATTACCATAAAAGCATTAATATACTTAGGGAAAATCATGTAAAGAAACCATATAAACACGTACGTCTTTACCATATGTTGATTTTTTCTTTTAAATATCAACACACTTGATCATGTTGGTGTTTGTACATAAACTACACGATTGTCAATATGTCTCATAATTCTCTACAATATATGATACTTTCTCTGAGTTAGTTTTTATTTGTGTTGGGTTGGATTGAATTCTCTATAAAAATACCGAATTTTTATGATCCAATTGTTTAGATATATGTTCGTGCTATATATGCATATGCCCTATAGATGTTAGCTATGTTGGATTTTGAATGGGTTTAATGGATAAATCATAATTGTCCATGATTTATATACTTGCTGCAAGTTTGTTTTCATTTTTGTGTCAGGTTGGGTTGGATTCTCTGTAAATACTTAATTATTGTCAAATTAGCAAAATCAGTTAAGCCTTCCAAATTCTTCTCGAGGTTAACGGCTGTACATCCCATTTCCAAATGAAACATTTGCCTCAAGTGCAATCTCTACTAATATGATCTTATTACCCCAATTTCTTACATATATGCTTGCGGTTGTATGCTCATATGCACTATTGATGTTAGCTAAGTCAGATTTTATGCTCATAATTGTCTTCAATGCTTAATACTTGCTTCTGGTTTGTTTTCATCTCTACTGCAATGATCTTATAGCCCAATTGTTTACATATGTGTTTGTTGGTGTATGTATATGCATATAAAGCATATGCCCAATATATGTTAGCCAAGTCAGTTTTTTTTATGAATTCAGTTAAATTGTTTTTGTCCTACAATATATAATATATGTGATGCAATCCACGTTTGAGAGAGGTAAAATATGAAGGAAATAAGTAATATTATGGGAACAAGTAAGGGGTGAGAGTGTGGGAGGAGTCCACCTCCTTGGACAGATCTGAAAATTTCAAATCTAATCCCAAGGCTGAACATTGTTGAAATAATACAAGGGAACAACAGTGAATATATCTTCTGAGAACTTTTATTTCCCATTTTCAAATGATTACATGGTTCCCCTTTTTATGGGTAAATGCAGAATTTAGAACTACCCTATTAATAATTTAGAGACTCTTCAACTTATATTGGAACTTAGAACTTTAATTATACAATTAAGACTTGACTAACCGTTGACTCAACATTAAATTTGTTTCCAGAATTTTCCGTCATTATTTTCTTCTTGGATGTTATTCAAATCATTCCAAATTCCATCAATATGCTGGTAATTTGATTTCATTTTGGGGTTGGATTTTTAATTGCCTTTCCTTGGATTTTTAATTCAGATGTTTAAGGGGTTGAATTGAATTGTTTCAATTTTTCTACAATAAATACATGTGGTTAGTTTCAGGGTTGAATTGGAGATTCTATGACTAAGTTTTGATGTTATTTGGGCTTTCTTATACAGTTGGTCTCAATTTTGGACACAATATGAGCTATGGTCATATTCTAAATGGAGCAGTCACGTTAAGTGCAATCTGTAGTACTAGTACACTCTTGTTACTTGCACTCTCTCACATAGATACATCAGCTCCTATATATGTGCGATGGGATGCAGTATGCAGTTTCCTTGTGGGTTTAGTTTAATTGTTAGGATTTTTTATTTTGTATTCTAATTTGTCAGCTTTTCTGGATTGAAAAGAATTGTGATAATTATCTGCCATTGGTATGTATACAAACATTCAACAAATATGCAGTTAGTTTCGTTTTGGGTTGAATTGAGTTGTCTATGGTTACCGAATTTTATATGCAATTTGGGAAGAAGAAAGCGATTTTGTTTGTAGGGTGTAGGCTTACTAGTATGATTTTTTTACCCATTCTCTCATTATACATATGTAGTTTTAAGTATGAGGTTTTATTTTGAATAATGTGCATCTAGTTAGTTTTCCTTTTAGGTCAAATTGGATTGGCCATGATATTAATTTTTTATGGTAATTTGAGATGGATGCAACATGGTGTGGCTAATTAGTTTTCTTTTGGTTGTTTGATAATCCATTTATTATTTGGTACTATATAATTGGAGAAAGGTACAAAAGGATATAGGCAGTCAGTTTTCTTTTTGGGGAATATAGTTATCTACGATTGTCGAGTTTTTAAAGCTAGTTTGGTATATTGTAGAAGATGGATGGCTTTGTTCTGGAGGTTGGTTTAGTATTAGAAATGAAATTAAGTATGGTCATGTTTTGAAGTTGTGGAAGAAAAAGAGCATTGAAACAAAAAGTGTTTTTGATAAAGAAATTATGAAGATGATGTGATTCTCTTCATCGGGGCATGCAAAGAAAAACTTGAATATGATCGCTTTTCCTGAATTTAAAAGAAGAGAGGCGTGGAGCATTCTGTTTGAAAAGAGTAGAGAAAATGAAATGGTATTGAATTGAACTGTCGAACCCTTCTAAATTAGAAACTTGTCTGTAAAGTTTCATTGAAAAGCCAAGAAAGAAATAAAAATCACACTGCAAAGGATGATTATTATCTCCCCTTGCCTTTCGGTTCTTTTTGTACAACTTCTTTGTATTATGAGCTTAAATTTTTTATTATTATCATTATTATTATATTATTTTAACTATTATTATTATTTTGCATCTTTTGCTTTTTAGCCCTCAAAAAGATATGCTGCTTTAATTTCCTTGGGTTCCTAGAAAACGGAACTGTGCTGCGGGGTTGAAGATTGTAATCATTTTTCTATAACAATATCTGCTAATTTACATTGCGATCTCTTATTGCAGCTATCGGACAAATTACTTCATCATGATTATTTTCATTCTCGGTAAGCCAGTGTTTGAATCATATCTGTTTTCCTTAAATGTGTTACTTTTACTGTGTCTGTGTTCTTATATTTTTATACCTTTGTGTGTTAATTTGCAGGATTAGGTTTCTTAAGGAGGCCAGTTTCTATTGTTGCTGCTGCCCTCACTGCGCTTAGCATTGCTTTCCTAAATGACAGGTATGCTTAAGTTGTGTCTATCATTATCAATTGCCATTATGATTTTCTGATGGGGTCTTCATAGTTTAGAGGCTTGTTTCCCGGTCTCGTTCATTTTAGCTATAAAGGCTTGTAGCCTGATCTTGACCAAAGCTGTTGCTCTGAGCTTGAGTAATGTTCTTTAGGTGGAGCATGGTGACTGCAATCCTATATCTTTGCACCTTGTATTTGTATAGTGATGCCCAAATGCTGTTTCTGGATTTGATTAGAGAAAGTACTCATCCACATTTGCTGAGTGAATCATCTATGGATCTGTTGCATATGATGTTTTGAGCATAATGTTAAACACATCACAATGTTAAAACTCATTGTTGGGAATATAGATGCACCTGACACAGAGAGTGAGTTTCGTGTGGGTACCTTTGGCAACCATGTAAGAGATCAATCTACCTGCCAGTCAATACTGATCATTCCTTTTAGAGAACACCACAAACTTCAGTATGCACATAAGACTGAAATTATATATGTGAAATGAATCTAGGATCATAGTCTAAAGGAGGCTAGAAGCCCGGTTTGGAGTTGGTATATAGTTCTTCATATGTAATCCTCTCTGTAATTCTCTTGTGAAATTGGTTTTACAGCTTTGCAGGTACTTTTAATGAGAAAGCAACAAGAACTGTGAGGCAATTCTCACCCCATTTAGCTGCAAAGATGAGGCCTCCTCTTACGTAAGTGTGCTATAGTTCTTATAACTGGATTTGCTCGTCTTGCTGCTTATGCTACTGTTGAGGGGAAAAAAGTGATTAGTAATTGAGAAAAGGCTTAATGGTTTTGAGCTTTGCTAACCATCTGATGTTTCAGGCCTGTTATTCGTGGACGCCCTTCAGCTAAAAGAGCCATATATGTATGTGGACGACCTCGCTGGGTGTTTGTCCTGATTTCCGCTTCTGGTAAGAAACATTCTTTAACCAATTTGGTTTTTAGTTTAGTGAAATCACCTTCATTAATTTTTTTTGTATGTGTATGAAAATATGATGTCTAACTAAGTTGAAATTTCCTCTGCAGCAAGCTTCATCCTTTGGTTTGTTTCTTGTGGTCTCCTGTCTGTGCTTTGGGCACTTCTCATTGGGCTTACTGGTATGTTTCTTTCCTTTCATGCTATTGCTGAATATGTTTTACATCAAATCAACTTAACTTGGTCTCTCCCCACCCTCTCTCTCTCTTTCCCAGTGACTCTACTCCATGCAAGTTTCAGAACACCTAACTTAAAAGCTCGTCTGAACACATTCCGTGAGGAATTTCGTGCAGTTTGGCGCAACTATAGTGAATTGTAACTTCTCCAGTGGGGGAAGTAAATGTAAGTATATTTTTCTCGATCCACTGTTTTGAATTGTTTGGAATATGCGGTTGCATTTTTATTTACTTTCGAGAGACAATTGTTCACCCCATGGCTAAATGAAATCCCAAGGGATCTGCTTATATAGAGGTCTGCTTTTTTATCCCAAGCCACAAAATCTCAACTTTTGAACCTTTTACTTTGGTTGTTGGACGTGGTGTGAAGCCTTTGATATTTAGCTATGGGTTTCATTAATTGATGCTTACAAAATCTTGATTATTTTGAAGTTAGAATTATTAGGCTATGCACTTTTTTTGTTTGGCATAAATAGGTCATTATGTTCTTTTTATCTTCTTGGTTATTTTTTTTTTTAATTGACTCATGATGTGCCAATTTGAGAAATATCTTTATTATAGCTATGCATTCATCTGGCCTTATGTTTTGCTCTTGGTGCTGCAGTGGATGGAGTCTCTTGGTCGTTCGATGTTGAACTCTCAGGGTTAGGTGTCAATCTTTATCGAACAATGGATTGTAAAGCATATGCAGATCTAGTTTTGGCCTGAACTATCCGTTTTGCCATTTATCGTCTTATTATGAAGAAATTTGGCAAGATACTTACCAGCCTGATAAGAATCTTTGTATCATCGAAACAAACACATAATTGTTTCCTACTTGTTAAGAAGTAGTGTACTTGGATGTTATGGTTAGTGTTCTCCTCATTATCATGAATTGTAGGTTGTTTTTTTTCCCTGTTTAAATAATGGGAGCTTGTTTTCTTGATTTGGTATGGACCTCAGAAAGCTTTTTTTTCATGTTTGTGTGGTTGAGACTCGTGACTTACGATTGCTCCAATCAATTACTTATATACATTAAATTATTGTTTACTGAATTAAGGAAAATGATTCTTTTACTAACAATCATTGTTTACCTAACAGTGGATTGTAAACTTTACAATTGACTACATGATTATGTCTTATGTGTTGATACAGTAAAGGAAAAATTTGAAAAAAATGTCATGAGATGTAATCACATAGATATTTGTGTAATTTTTGTATATCATTCCTCTTTAAATAATTGAAGTTGATAAATTGCGGAAGTCATGGTGAGAGAAGTAGTATTTTTCCCTTTTATGATATGATTAAATGCTTATACATATTGGGTGATGATTAGTCGCAAGAAAGATGTGCTAGTTAACATTTCTGAAAAAAAAAGTATGGGTTTTTAAGTTGGGGAAAATCTGTGTATTTTTGCGTGTTGGCAAAGTTCTTTCGAAGAGAACAAATAAAAGTTGTATGATGATATGGCACCGAACGCATATAATTATGTAGAAGGGAGGATTTTCTAAGTAATTGCCGAAAACAATTGAATTACGCAAATCTCTTAAAATTTTTGGCAACGACCCTGGACGGGTTGGCAGTACAATTAAATATGTAATGGATTGAGGCTTTATGCATGAGATATGTAAGATTTTTTTATGTATTATTATTAAAAAATATCACGCGTGATTTTTGTGGATCAATTCTATTTAAAAGATTATATTGAGATACGCATTAATTCAATGTGATATAATTTTGAAAAATAGCAAATATAATTTTTCTGTATACATATGTGTATAAAATTTCCATCTATATATAATTATGATGACCATATAATTTTGACCAAGTGTTGCAATAAACCTGCATCATGTGGTGAACTTGTGGCCGTACTAATTTTGTAAAATAATCAATTTGTTGAGTGTAATTCATTTCATTGCATAGAGTGGGTCCAAACGCGTCATCAGTCACTAGCAAATAAAATCAAAAGGGTACTTTTGCGAATAACATTTGATATCATCATATACTCAATCTTGATCTTATTTAATTATAATATAATTCCACATTTGTTACCACTACTTTATTTCACTCCACAGATCTTTTACCAGGCTAGGTGGTATTACCTGCTAAACACATCTTAGCTTAAGATTTGTTTTACGTTTTTGCAATTTATAATTATATCGATCACAATATAATTGCTATTACATTTGAGACAAATTATCACATATTTACATGTCATCAATTCATAAAACTACATACTTCGCCATCTTTCCCAAATAATTTTCCTGATCCTAGGAAGGAAATGTACATGTTTTAGACATCAATTTTAGTCTAATAAATAATTAATGTCTAACCTAGAGATTATCCAAACCTTTTCGGGTAAACATGCAAAAATTCCAAGATAATTCAAATATCATTATCAGCTCTAAAAATTTGCAACTAGCCTCATCATGCTACCACATTGTACTTGTGTTCCAATTTCACTTTAAAACGTATCCAATTATAAGTAACTAAAATGCAATCTTTGATGATATGCATTTGTACATCATAATCAATTATTATTCGTACCAAAATTTATTTTATATAGCATCAAAAGCACTTCAATAATTTGATCCCAATTTCTTTTTCCTTTTTCACACAATGCACGTAATCATACTAAAAAAGAGCAATCCCAACCAGCCATAATTTATTGGTGGGGTCTATAATACGGTCACAAGGATAGTTATATTTTAATTAACGCATATTCTATTCCTTTATTAATATTCTGCGCAAGAGCATCGTCTCAGTAGCAATTACAAATTTTAAAATATATATATATATATTTTGATTGTCACATTTTTGGTTGGACAGATAATATTTTGCACATAATACGTACTTGAACTAATTAGTACTCTCTGTGGCCACTCGCTGATTGGTGCAAGTGTCGCAGGCTGGCCCATGTTTGTTTGGCCTTTTTCAAGCTCAACCACTATTGCAAATTATTCCTCTCTCTCCCTTTCTCTCTCTATATATACATATGCAGACACATATACAAAGGAGGAAGCTTCCACTTGTAACCATACATAGGATCAGTTTTGTGATTGGGGTAATGAGAGAAACAGAAATAGGGGCAGTTGATACAAAAACAGAGAAATAACAATAATAATAATGAGGCCAATCATTATTATTATTATTATTAAAAGAATAATAATAGGATGGGATATTATTTGAGTTGGGCTCAGGCCTTGGCCACTGCTTGGGGGTTTATGGTCTTAGTGGGCCTCTGCTGTTGCTGCCTCAGCACCAAACCCCACCCTCACGGCGGCAACCCCACCACCAGTACCGGCAGCTGCTCCTGCGACGGTGGCCACGCCGGCATTTGATCGCTTGTCCGTTGAATGACTTGTCTGTTAGATGATTCTGTTTGGTACGAGAATTTCTCGTAACAAAACTAAATGTCGTTGTAATTGGGCTTTTTTTTCCTTTTTCCTTTTGTAAAGAATGTGGATTTTCTTTTTTCCTTTTTTGGGCTTAGATTGATACCCACGTTACTTTTTTTTTTTTTGTTTTTGTTTTGTTTTGGGTATACAATTTTGAAGAGTTGTTTTTTATTTCATTTTTTTTTTCCTGAACATGTTGAATGAGTAAATATACTAAGTCTGATTACATCTTTAAAATGAGTATGATCCATTTATATCACATAGCCGAAAGGAGTAGTGTGTGTTTTTTTTTTCTTCTCCAGAATGTGGTTTCTTTTATTCCCTTTTTGAATTTTTGTGTTAATTAGTCATTGACCGGGAAAATAAGAATTGGGTTTTGTGAATTTAAAGAGTTGTGGCTTTTATTTTCTTGGATGTGTAGCATCAGTAAATACTACTATCCAAAAGGATGGTGTTTTTTAGAGCGTGGTTTCTTTTTAGCTTAGATGATTAGTGTTATGTAATTATTCATTAGAAAATCTGAAGTTGGATATATTATTGAAGATGTTAATCAAGATATTCAAGATATGAGCTGATAAATATAAATTTGAAGTTGGATATATTATTGAAGATAATACTCATTGGTTACAAAAGAAGAAGCTACTATGTGAAGCATATTAGTGTTTGCTAGAATGGTGAAAAATGATTTGTATTATGAGAATAATAAATTAGTAGTCATTCATGAGTAAAAATTAAGGAAAGGAAATATAATTTCTAAACATATAAAATCAATAAAATTCTTTCGGCGTTTACAAGCAAGCGCACGTATTATTTCAAGTTTCATTGATATCCCATTAACCTGAGCTGGACCAAAGAAAACTAATAAAATAGTTTTTTCCATCTCAGGCTCGGGACTAGCAAGAATGGTTCGAACAACAAACATCCATTTCGTCCGTACTTTTGCAAATGACCGACGCGCTAAAACATTGTGCTAACATTATTGAACAATTTCTCTTCCCAAATGTTTGTGAAATTTTAAATTACCGCCGACGAGGACACGCAACTTTTGTTTCTAACTTCATTAGTAGATTTTTACCCAAAAAATCTACATAGAGCTGGTCATTTAACTTAGCATAATTTCATATACTACGATTAGTTGTTATTAAGTATATGGGTTAATACAAAGTACCCTCATTTGACTATTCTGTATTTTTTAATCTCATTCTAAGTTTCTAATTAGTCAAAGGTTTGGTAAATGAGATGATTAATTGTCTGAAACTTTGGAGACATAAATAGATGTTGGTAGTAATAATATGAATAAAGACAACTCAGATAGAATCATTATGCTCGAGATTGTGTGTAATCCCATGTGATTAGTAGTAATAAGTGAGCCCTCGTGCTTTTGTAAATTATTAAGTCTAATAGTACAAACTTTTGATGGATTTATTTATTTGTTCATCCACTTTGCAAATTATCTTGGACTAAGCAAAATTTATACACGCGTCATCTCTCTTATAAATTTCACAAATGAAATATGTGATCATACCAAGGGTTTAAGTGTTTACAGTTTTTATGTAAAAAATTATTTCATTCGTTCGTTAAAAAATAGGTTCTTTTTTTTTCCATCGTCCTAACATATAGGCTAATTTCCATGTTAAAAATTAAGATAAAAATTAATTTTATTGAAGTGCCATAATTTAATATCATATTTTCACATTCTAATAAAACCTCTCTTATTATAATAAAGGTTTCACTGTATTGATTGCATTTTTTTTAATCTAAGTGACAGCCAAACCGAACTTATTTTTTAGGAATAAAAAGTGTATAGATTAAAACTCCTAGTGTTTTTGGCCAAAAAAATAAGCCAAACAAAAAAAAAAAATCAACTTTAAAGCTACTCGTCAAAGGCAGTATAACTTTCGGGGATAAAAACATAATAGCGTATATGCAACCAAACAACCCCTGTATAATTGAGCTTTAGCAAGTAGAAAATATCTAATATTATCTATGTCCGTTCTTTTATAAGTTACCTGTTAGCAAATTGAATAAATATTAAATAAATAATCTTTTGACAACGTGGATGCAAAAAATGGATGAATTACCAAAATTATTATTTTCATTAAATATTTTTTATTTTCCAAAATTAATAATTTATAGTAACAATACACATTTTGCTTTTGCATATTCCCAAGAAATTAATGAGGGGCATTTTAGCTAATATGTTTTCATTAATTATTTATTTAATGATCATTTAAAAATGAACGCAGGGAGTAATTACATGTTAATACATCTTTGATCATAGTTAAATACTGCTCTCTCTGTTTCAAAATAAGTATCACTTTGTGCTTATACACAATGGTTAATAAATTTAATAAATAGTCTAAATTTCAGCAAATAATATATAAAATTCATCTTAATACTATTTATTAAATGTTTATTTTTTTTGGAATGGTTAGAATATTTAATTAAAATAAAATAAGTTAAATTAGAAATAAAATAATAAATGCAATTTTCATTTTATAAAATAATATTTATTTTAAAATAAAAAAATTATCTAAAACGGTACTACTTATTTTAAAATGAGGGAGTGTTTTATTTTCCCATGAGAAGTTGATGACTCAGTACTTCGAAATAAGAGATGGTTATTTTAATTACAATTGATTTTAATCTTGTCTGGGTGAAAAAAGCCAATTGGGTACACACTCAAATTGTGTCCCCCACAAATTAAAAGCCGAATTAAGTGTTTCCACTATCACACACTGCTCAAGGAGACAAAGCTATACTACCTCTCTCTTATTTAATTGTCACTTTAAATTAAAATATAATTATTAACATATAATAATTAAATAAATAAATGAAGGCAACCATAGGACTCAAACGAGGGATCCTGGTGTTATCCAACCCTCACCACGTGGCGCTCAACCATCTAGAACAAGCTGTTCTTTACGTTAGCTTTGGCTATTATTTGTTACTCCCTCTGTCCCATTTATAT
>MKEJ01021580.1:0-12526 GCA_001753735.1 Embelia ribes | reverse complement strand
TATATATGTATGTATGTATTGAGATATGAATTGTGGGTTTCATTTGAGAAATTGGTTTAGTGAAGAAAATTGGTTTCTAATTGTGGGTTTAATATGAGAAATTGGTTTAGCGGACGAAATAGGTTTAGCTGTTAATTAGCAAGACTTTACGTTTAACTACATGAAAAGGCTATAACCTGATGAGATATAACCCAAGAATGTGATATTTGCACTTCAAATGTGAACCAGCCATTTGTTCGATGAAACAGCTGAAAGAGTTTCTGTGGTTTGGTGAGGATCCTTGGTTTTTAGGGCTGTATGGATATGCACAATGTGGGAAATTATTGTAGCTGTTAATGGTTAATTATCAAGACTTTACCTTTAACTGAATGAAAAGGCTATAACTTGCTGAGATATAATCTAAGGATAAGCATTGGTACTTCAGTTTTGATCCAGCCACTTGTTCGATGAAATGTCTAATATTTTGTGCTTTTAAGAGAGATGTATTTGCTTTGTTTCCTCTACTACTTGGCTTTTTAGTGAATCCACCCCTCGTACCAGCCAATGGCATTCCACTGTCTTTAATTATCTCTATCACATATCATTTTAAAGTTATGCCTAGGGGAAAATGTGTTTTAGAGTATCGTAAATTAGTAAGTCAACAGATTTCATGCCCTAGGCCCTATTCATCGATGTAGGAAGATTGGTATCTGGAATCACCACTTCTGTCAAGTACATGAGTTGGTCAACTCGTTGGGCTTATCAGTTAGGTGCTTAGCTTTGCAGCTTTCGAGAGTTCCTCTTTTTTGAAAGAATTCACAATCATTTTAGTAAGTCAATAATGTTTAGTAGGTGAAGCTCAAGGGGGCTACATCTCCGGACTCTCAGAAAAGTTCAGGTCGTATAATGGCTCTTAAGGGGTACAAAATTGCTTTGGATGATGAGTGCCTTGTTCCACATTGGTGTTTCCAAGTAATGAAAATAATTGAGCACATTAGAAAGTTATGGCTTGATTTTTTGGATAAGCTGGTTTGTAGATGTTATTTTTAGAATTATTGTCTTCGAGCATGGGTGCACAAGTGTTCAATACTGTCTTTGACTGCATACCTTTCACTGTCTCTTGCTTATCAATTAAAGATTGTGATTCAGTTTTCATGTTCTTGGCTAGGGTTGTGAAGATTTTTGTTTGTGCTTTTGTTTTTCATTTCTCTTAATGAGCTTTACATTCAGGGAGCCCAAGATGCAAAAAAGGCCAAGCTGTATTCAAAAATTGGGAAAGAAGTAGTTTCTGCGTAAGTGACTTTTAGCGAGTTTCTCATTATTAGTTGTTGGATATATCTAGTATTTGTGTAAACCCTCTCTATCCAAAATTTAATTGTGATTCTAAACTACTTGAACATCTGAATAAAAAAGGTAGAATCAATCCTATGACTTTAGGGGTGTTCTGTTACTGGCATAAAGTTATTTTGCTCTAATTAATCTGTGCCTTCAGAGTGACTTCACGGTGATTTGGAAAATATCACTTTGTCAATGATGCAGCGTCAAGAAAGGAGGTCCTAATCCGGTATCAAATACGGCTCTGGCTGCTCTATTTGAGAAAGTAAAGGAGCTCGATGTGCCCAAGGAAATCATAGAACGTAACATTAAGAGAGCTTCTGAGAAGGGACAAGAAGCATACATTGAAAAAGTCTACGAAGTACGAATTTTTATGTCTTCTCTTATTCAACAGTGGGACCATTTTTGAAGGTCCATACTATGTCTACTTTCATTTGTATGATTAAATAAATGGAAGAAACTAGTGTAACGGTCAAGTTACCTCCATTTATCCACATTTCCATTTCACTTATGAAGAGCACTTGTATCCAGGTTTATGGTTATGGTGGAGTAGGTATAATTGTTGAAGTGTTGACCGATAAAATAAACAGATCCGTGGCACGTATCAGAGAAGTGGTAAAGGACTGCGGTGGGAAGATGGCAGACTCAGGATCTATTTTGTTCAAGTTTAAACGTGCTCGCGTTGTAAATATAAAATTCACAGATGTTGATAGGGACCACCTTCTTTCCGTTGCCTTAGATTCCGGTGCTGATGATGTAATTGAACCTCCAGTGTATGAGGACGACACTGATGAAGATAGTTCTGAAAGGTAAACTTGTTAGACAAGATTTGTTTATTTTCTAGCTTTTCGTTCTTCTTTCGTTCACATTGTGAGTTGCAGTTGTTGTATCCTCTCAACTTCTGAAAAACTCGAACTTACACCGTTCCATTTTCTTAGTGGTAATTTCAGTTTGCTGATTAGCTCTTTGACTTATGTCAATAAAATAGAGACTGATATATGTTTATTATACATTTAAGATTTTGATTTGAAAATGTGCAGAGACTTTCCCTTCCTCTCCTTCCTTCCCCATTGTGATGTCTTTTTTGGTATTACTGCTTCTTAGAGGGCAAATGACGATATATTTTTTTCTTCCTTTTCTGTAGATTTTATAAAATTGTAAGCTCTTCGGAGAATTATGCTGTGATATTATCTAAGCTACGCGAAGAAGGAATAACTTTTGAACCTGATAATGGATCTGAACTACTTCCAATAACTCCTATTGAGGTATGTCATTACAAATGGTTAAAACTTTTTGATAAGATCATTATTTATATATTTTAACTTTTTGTCTGGAAAGATGCCATTGGGGGCCAAAACTGACATTTTTGCTGTGGGGGTAAAATTTTACCCACCCTGCATCTATATGGTTTAACCACCCTGCATTTGAGACATGCTTTGTATTTGGCCACTCTTTGTTCAACCATCCTGCATCTTTATATTATTTTCAGAAGAAACACTAAACCTTTTTCGAGGTGTTTCATAGCAGGGTCTTCCAAGTTGTGTTTTCAAATCCTTAGAAGATAAACCATTTAGCTGATCACAACCGGTGAAAAAATGGAACCAACCAAAACAAATACTGAATTTTGTTTAACCAAATGGAACTAACAATTGTAGCTGCCCCTGCCAACATTTTGTATAGAATTGGAGGCTAAAAAGAGAGATTAATGTCCTCTTTGCATCTTAATGTCACCACCATTGGCTTCCTTGCCAGAAAAAAATTGCACCTTTCAATTCCATAGCGAAAGGACTTGTTAAGATAATGAAGAGGAAGCGTGTAAACTGATACAATCTTTGATTTAAAATCTTGAAACAGGGTATAATTTTTTTAAGATAGAAAGATCAGGTCTAGCATCTAATCGAGGTTATCACAAGTACTAGTACCAGATTAATCTCATCCTTATTTCCAACCTTTTGCTTTTTAAAAGGAAGAGATTCTATAAGGTGTGGCATTGTAGCATATAATCAGGTAAAATCCCTCCTCATAATAGGGTTTTATTTTTGAAGCAATCCACCGACTTTTGATGCAAGTTGCATCCTTTTTCTTGATAAGTATATTATAGAATAGAACGTTGTATGGAGGTGAACCCTGTACAAGGCCTGAGAATGGGTCGTCAAAAGAGAATCCGAATAATACATACAGGGACCTATCTACAAAGAAGAATGTCAGATTCACAAAAAGAGGGAAGTAAGGATCTTCCTTTTAAAGAACTAATGAGTTTTCCATACCATAAAAAACACTCGAATTTCTCTTGCACCAAAAACTCCGATTTACAAAGAAAGGGATGACCCTCCAAGTGTCACGCAACGAATGCCTCGGACAAAGTTGCTCCCAACTATACATAACCAAAATAAACGAACTATACCAAATCTCTTTGGCTTCCGAATGGTGAAGGAGCTGGTGCGCCATCTACCTGTCTTGTTTACACAAGGCGATCAATCTGCTATAAAACACTTACGCCGTCTCAGATTATATGTTTTCAAAATAGCCCCATGTACCGCCGTTCAAATAAAGAAAGCGATGCCAGGATGGTACACCTCTCAGACAGGCTTCCGAGTGAACGAGTCAACCCTATCTTGCAAAACCTGATTGAAGTCACCAACAGAGAATCTCCAGCCATATATCATCTCCCATACATGTTAGGCGTGCTGTGACGCGAATTCCCAAAAACTGTCAAAAACGCTAATTCCTAGTCTTAGAAATTATGTCTGAAACTACGGTTCTGGGATACCAGAATTCATCATAATAAACTATTATGCACGGGGACATATATGTTAAGAGTCAAGAGAAAAGATCCGGGACTCAAACCCGAATCATATTCCCCTTATCCACAAGAAAACCAAGATATGCAGAGATTTCATCCCACATGCTCATGATATCCTTCCACACATTTTGACCATGAACCTTTGAAATGACCTCGACATCCACCCCCAAAAATATTCGCCGTACTTGGCTGAAATAATGATACTCCACCAACTATCTCGCTCTATCCGAAACCTCCAAATCCACTTCCCAAGAAATACTGATGGAACTTCCTGATGCCCAAAACCCTGTTCGTAACAGGGAAACACGCTAAGTCTGACTTACACAAGTGGTATTTGAATTTGCCCCCCACCCTCCCCTAAAGAAAATCTCTTTAGAGTTTCTCGAGTCTCTTTTGAACAGAGACTGGCATCCAAAATAGAGAAAAGCATATAGGTCGGAAGACTGAACAAGGCACTCTTGATTACGGTAAGATGATCACCTTTGGATGAATATTGATTCTTCCAAGAAGCTAAAGGACTTTCAGACCTCTCAATAACCCTGAATATCTCCCTATAGCGGGATCCTACAGGAGGCCTGAATAAGACGTCGGAAGATATTCAACCCGACGCCCAAAGCCAGACTTGAACTACTAAGCTGTAGTAACATTCCCAACTGAAAGAATAGAACTCTTTGAATGATTAAATCGGAACTCCGAGATAGTGTCTAAGCACAACAAAGTGTTTTTCACTCTGTATGAACTGGCAATGTAGCATCCAATCTACCAACCCTCTCAAGCTAAGTAGATGGAGTGACTGAGAGAACTTGAAAAAATCCCAGTCAAAGTTAAGTCTAACCATTCCAAGTTCCAAAAGTGAAATATTATGTGTGCCATACTGAATCTGTACGAAAGCAGGTAACCTGTAATCCCAACCCAAGACTTCAAATTATTGAAAGAACTGAAAACGTGTAAAACAAAAATGAGATTTTTAGGCTCTCTTCGGTTTGTGCATTTGAGGAGGGTGTATTTGAAATGATTGCCAATTGTGATGCAAACTCTGAATTGATCCAAACCCATCATATACTTGCACCAGTAAATATCATGACTTTAAAAGACTATTGAAAGGGCATAATTTGTCAAATTTTCAGTTTGCTCGACTTCCATCATTAGAAGGTCTGCTTTGGAACTACCACCCACAGAACTGGTTACTGTGTCGTTCCTGTACACTACGCATGAATGAATGTTATAGTTTTGTCGGTAGTTGTACATGTGTTATATGATTGTGCAGACACGAACAAGTGGTTACACTTGATATGACTAGGTTAAACTACTGATATCATATTGGCTTTTCTGAAGATGTATATAAATATGGGTGAACTCTACTCATTTATTGATTTGAGTCCCTCAAACCCAGCTCCGAACAGTTGGATAATGAGTTAGGTAGTTCCATTAATTAAAAAGAGCCCGATCTTATGGCAGCCATCTTGGTGTGAGGGGATCAAGTCATCAAGTGATCGGAGCCCCTCTTGATCCTATAGTTGTATTTCTTGATTTGGTTTGAGGAATATATGAATTTCCTGTTGTTTCTATAGTTTATTGATGATCTTGGTTTTTCTAGTTGCATTGCTCTCTTGCTCTAATGTACCGAGGTAAACACTGTCGAAGGGGATGAGTTAACAAAATCTTTAGGTTTTCAAACCTCTCATGTGTATACGTATTTCTGTCCCTGGAATGTAGTTAAGAAATTAAAAGTTCACTAGTCGTCTGGATTTAAATCAACTGTGAAATGCAGATCTAAGTATATCCTATAGAAACATTATTGATAATGCCTGCAATTCATGGAACCCCTAATAGGTTGAATCAGTGGCAGACACAAATGAATTACTGGGATACCTGTATTACGAGATGTATAGTGTTTTTCATAAGAAATAAAAATAAAAATGATGGGGGCAAAATGCACAAATTCTTTTTCCAGATATTGTATCATGACTGTCAAATTTTTGAAAATTTTTGAAGGCTTGTCTTGATTACCTAATATTGGTGGTTCCCCAGGTTGATGATGAGGCTATGGACTTGAACAAGGATCTTATGTTGAAGCTACTTGAACTTGATGACGTGGATGCTGTCTACACAGACCAGCAGTGAGTTTAAGGTAAACTTTGTGTCATCTATGAAGATACTAAATATTGCTTTATTTATTACTCGAGGGACTTCTAGGGTTCGTTTTGCATCTGTCAATTGGCATAGCAGACCCACAGTTTGGGTGTTCCTGATTACGTCCATACCCTAGCATACTAGATCGAATTTCTCAGCAAATTTACATGTAGTTCTTTTTTATTATTCGTTTGATGTGGGTGATAAAGTGGTTCTGAGGGGGTATTATCGAAGGAAAAATAGATTAGTGAACTTCTGTAATGGTCGGTTGAGAATTATTCTGTGGGAACAGTGTATCAACATTTTGCAAATACATTTTTTTTTTTTTTTTGAAAAAGATATGCCGTTATAATATCAACGGAGTTGAATATGGTACTGGTTACGAAGACAATGGCTGATTCGAATCCGATGAGAGCTGGAGCAACATATCCAAAAGTTCCAACAGTTTGGGTTTTCGCTTATGGAACAGGGAGTTTATGTCTACAAGGAATTAATTTTGGAAATAGATTAGAGCTTTAGAGCCCAAAATGAAAGAAGGAAAAAAACATGTTTGGATGTGATTTTCAAGCCTTTCCGTTTATATGATTTGCAAATTTTATATTATGAACGTTAATGTCTTTACATATATATATATATATATATTTGAATAAGAGACAAAAATATTGAATGCATATGATGGTCTTTCCCTTATAGCTTACAGTCCTGGTTCACTGGTGAATTTTTTATTTAAAAAAAGAAATGAAATACTGGGGGTACTAAAATAATAATGAATGACCGGAAAACTAAAATATACTGCTACTTATGTTGGCTTTAGTTACTCCAAAGAACGGACCGAATCTCTCTTTCGAGTCTCACTACAAGTAGGGCACGTGTAGGTAAAAAAAAATATTTACCCAAGCAAGTCATTTTAAAAATATTTAACAATAGAATTAGTTTAAAAAATCACATTAAAACTTTTTTCTTTATTCGAAAATGAAAGAGGCTGCAGATTCATGCTCCGCTTTTTGTGTAAGAAAGTAAAACAAAGTCAGGGTTTCAACAACCGCCTTTTTTTTTACTTATATATATATATATATGAAGTAGACGAGTTGGAAACCATAATTTTTTTTTATCATGTCACATAAAAAAATGAAATTTGAAAATGCAATTTTTCTAGTTTTTATTTTATTCAAAAGTATGCATTTCATTTTCATGTTTGAGATAAAAATATTTAATTCAATTCTTTTTATTTCAATTTTTAGTTTTAATAAAATAATGTATGATTATTCACAAACGTTTTTTTTTTCCAACTAGTGAACAGTTTCACCTCATTTCTAGGGAGGCTGCCCGACAAAATTTTAAGTCAGCGGTAGAGATTAAATGAAAAATTTCATCTATAAACTTTTTATGTGCCCCATCCTGTCATGCCCTGGAATTCAAAATTCTGAGACTTGACTTATTACACGATACTTATAAAATATAACATAACTTCACACATTCGTATTGCATGATTTCTCAATTTCTGGTATATCATTACAAGTTACAACTCTTATTCGGACCAAACCATTACCAGCTTATAATACATTTGCCTTGTTTTATAAATATACATACAATACAAGTTTCGACCTGATTGGCCACACCTACAACTCGAGTGAGCCTCCATGATGTCTAGTCATGAGTGCTTGGTCCTCGGTGCTCTACACTATCACGTTCATGAGGACACAAAAATACGCCAGACAATTAGGATCACCTGAAAATTTTAAGTAGAGAAAGCAATAACAAGTATATCTATATGACTCACATAACATATGGCATATCATATCACATGAGTTTCCATTTCCAAGTTCTCATCATTATATGTACCATACTTTATTTGTCATTCCTAATAAGTTGTATACAAGTCTCACATAAACTATTTCATTAGGTGGACGTTCGCTCCCTATTAGGATGCTGACGTATGAACTTATCCTATGCAATTGGACTTAATTCTCACATAATCTATTTCATTACGTGGGCATTTACACCCTATGGGATGCTAAACATGTGAACTTAATCTGAGTGATTGGATTCTAGTCTTGCCCAATCTATTTCATTAGGTGAATGTTTACTCCCTACGGGATGCTAGACGTGTGAACGAAATCCAAATCACTTACCTTAATCACATTTCTACCATTTTAACCATTTTATTGTCATTTTCCATTTCATTCGTACAATTCACATATTCGACACCCACATGTGTTATTCCAATCCCATTATATATTTTTCGTTTCAAAACTTTTACCATCTTTTACCTTTTCTATACCGTAATTCATACAGTAAAAGTAAGTACTATTTACCCTATGGTAAAAGTAAAATAGTAAACAAACACAAAAACTAATCTGACCAGAACGTAGCCAACAAAGAGTTAATAAGTTTTCCTAATTGTATCTCGGCATAGAAGTCGATGGTTCACCGTAAATATGAGAATTACCGCTCGCATGGTAATTTGTCCGATACCTTCCGAAACTCTGTTGAATATAGGAAACACAAAGACAAAATAGATACTAAGGCGTTAAGATACATTTTTGATAATTTTAGTTCATCGGAAAAAACACCGGAGGCGTAAAAACTTCGAGAGAACGATAGAAAGTTATGTCACGACAAACACTACGACGACGTGAGTTCAAATCTTCTTTCCAATCGTTCACGGAACTTTTAGATTGCAAGGAATCGTGATTTCCAGCCCAAAGTCACCATTCCCTCTCTCTAGCTCTCTTTAGAACGTGTTTTGACTGGTTAGGCGGCAAATTAAGCTTACAATGCAAGGAAAAGGTCTTTTATTGACCAGATTATCCGACAAGTGTTCGGTGGTTCATGGGTTGTCAGATAGACATTGAAAAAATTAATCTGAGAGACTGTATAAAGGCCAAAATACCAAGTTATCTAACACTTTTCTATGTGTCCGTCAGCTTGTCCGTCGGCAATCTGGCATCAAACGGCCTACTCCAGCTTGCAGGACTCCTTTTTTTTTGTGGGCTATACAACTCTCCACCCTTAAGAAAAAAATTCATTCTCGAAGTTTAGATCATACATGTAAAGAGTTCAGGATGAAACAACTTCATCTCTGTCTCATGTTCCCATGTTTGTTCCCCGATCCCGTTATATTTCCATACCACTTGAACAATCAAATCCGAATGATTTGAGTTGTACTAATGGTATCTTCTTTTCATGAAACACTTTTTCTCATCAATCTACAATAGCCGATAGCCATAGGTTTGACCGCGTAAGACAAATCATCTTCAACAAACAAATCCGAATGATCTATAACGTGCGAGGGATCGAGTTTATATCTTCATAGCATTGATACGTGAAACACCGAATATACATTTCCAAGTTCGGGGTTAGATCCAACCTATATGCCACCTTTCTGATTCGTTGCAAAATTTAAAAAGGACATATGGACCGTGGAGCTGGTTTTCCCTTCTTACTCAACCTCATTCCAAGGTGAAACATTTAGAAAACATAGTTTCCTTTTCGAACGATAACGGTCTTCTACGTCTATCCGCATAACTCTTTTGGTGACTTTGAGTTGTTTCAAGTCAATGCTTATAATCTTGACTACTTCAGTAGTCTGTTGTACTATGTTTGGGCCCAATAGCGCTGCTTCTTCGAACTCCTACTAATATGTTGGCAATCTACATAATTGCCTATATAACCCTTCAAATGGAGGCATGCCAATGCTCGAATAATAATTGTTATTTTATGCAAATTCAGCCAATGGCAAGTGGTCTTCCCAACCTACCCCGAAATCGAGCACACAAGCTTGCAATATGTCTTCTAAGGTTTGTATAGTTCGTTCTATTTGTCCATCTATTTGCAGGTGATATACAATGCTCATATTCAACTTCGTTCCTATCGTAACCTGCATACTCTTCCAAAATTGTGATATAAAGATAGTGTCCCTATCATAGATAATAGTTACGGGAATACCATGTAATTGGATAATCTCTTTCACATACAATAGTGAAAGAATCTTCGCGTTGTCACTTTTCTTCACCAGTAAAAAGTGTGCCGACTTAGATAGTTGATCCACTATCACCCATATGGTATTTATTCCGCTTTGGTCTCTAGGAAATCCCCTATTAAAATCCACCATTATATGCTCCCATTTCCATTTCGATACCTCAAGTGGTTGCAACTCACCTCTGGATTTCTTTCTATCACCCTTTACTTGCTGATAGGTGAGACATCACACCACAAATTGCATGATATCCGTCTTTAAACTCAGCCACCAATATGTATAAGTCAAATAGTGATACATCTGACCACCACTAGGGTGTATTGCTAGTCGAGATTGATGTAAATCTCTTGACACCTCTTCCCTCATTGCCTTTGGCACATAAAGTTGCCCCCAATTTCTCAACTCCCCTTCAGTTCCTATTGACCATACTCGCGATTCCCCTTTGTTGGGTCTATCGATAAACCTTTGAAACCTTGCATTTCCACGTTTTGCTTCTATTATCTTATTTACCATTTTCATAATAGGCCTCAATTGCAAATAGTGAAATGTGGTCTCCGGCTTCAATAGTCTCCAACCCGAACTCCGCAAAAGCCTGCAGTACTTCCCAATTATAAAAAACAAGACAAGCTAAAGTGCATTGAGTCTTGCGACTCAATGGATCCACCACTATGTTGGCCTTCCCCGGATGATACTCTAGATCAAAGTCGTATTGATCCAAGTACTCCATCATCTCCTTTGGCAAATATTCAAATCGATTTGGGTGAACATATACTTTAATGATTTATGGTCCGAGAAAACTTCAAATTTCTCGCCATAAAGATAATGCCTCCAATATTTCAATGCAAATACTACCGTGCCAAGTTCAAGATCGTACGTCGAATAATTCTTCTCGTGAATCTTCAACTGCCTCAACGCATATGCTACTACTTTCCCAACTTGCATCAACACATATCCCGTACTTTCCTTTGATGCATCGCAATACACCGTGTATCAAGACCATGCTCTGGAATAATCAATATTGGAGCCAAAGTCAACAAGTCCTTCAACCTCAAAAAAGCCTCTTCACATTTCAAGTCCCAATCAAACTTCACTCCCTTGCTAGTCAATCGAGTCATCGGAGCCGCTAATCACAAAAAGTCACATACAAATTGACGATAGTACCCCGCATGACCCAAGAAACTCCAAAATTTGAACACTGACTTTGTTCTCTCCCAATCTATAACTGCTTCTATCTTTGAGAAATCAACCGAAACCCCACTCTCGGAGACCATATGACCGAGAAAGCAAGCTTCCTTCTACTAGAACTCAGACTTGGCTCTTAAAGCGTAGAAAGAACTATCTTCAAATACTCTCGGTGTGCCTCTTTGGTAGGCAAATAGACTAGAATATCGTCAATGAATACCACAACAAACCAATCCAGGTACGGGCGAAAAATCATATTCATCAAATCCATAAATGCGCCAGAGCATTCATCAACACGAACGACATTACTAGAAACTCGAAATGTCCATATCGAGTACGAAAAGTCATCTTCTGAATACCCTCCTTCTAAACATATAATTGATGATAACCTGAACCGAGATCTATCTTCGAAAAGAACCTAGAACCCGTAACTAATCCAACAAATCATCAATTCTAGGTACCGGGTACTTGTTCTTCATGGTCACCTGGTTCAACTTTCGATAATCTATGCACATTTTGATTGTGCCATCCTTCTTCGGAACAAACAATGCAGAAGCACCCTACAGAAAATTGCTATCTCGAATAAATCCCTTCTTCTTCAGATCATCGATTTGGATTCTTAATTCATCCAACTCGTCATGAGCCAAATGATACAGTACTATAGCTATTGGCTTCGTTCCCAGAACCAAATCGATAGAGAACTTGATTTCCCTCTCAGAAGGAAGATAGCTCAAATCTTCAAGAAACACATCGACAAATTCCTGCACTACGGAGATTGACTCCAATCCGGGCACCAACTCCTTGATAATAGATAGACTAGCTACCATAAAAGCTAGACTAGCTTGAGCCTTGAGCAAATAGGGAAGAGGAATTTCGCACTTTCCCTAATAACAAATCTAAACTCCCGTAGACATATTTATCATCACTCTACGCTTCCCGCAATCGATAATGTCATGAAAATGTGATAGCCAATCAATACTGATAACGATGTCAAACCCTAGCATATCAAATACTACGAAGTCAAACTCAGACACGAATCTCTTATCATTAATTCGCATCTCCTACAAACTTCACTAACACCGAAAATGTTCTCCCTTGGGGTATCTATGTAAATA
>MKEJ01021574.1:0-11196 GCA_001753735.1 Embelia ribes | reverse complement strand
AGCTCTAAACCCAAAGATTTTACTTAACTAGCAGCTGTGAAAGAATGGGATGCACATGTATCAAATAACATGTATGCACAAAAAGACTGAATTAGAATAATACCTCAAATAGAAGATGGTCCTGTATGATCTGCAACACCATCGATAAAAGCATAGAAATGCATCTGAGGAGTTGGTGTAGCCATAAAACCTTTTCCACAATTTTCGTTTCCCTGATTTCCTCCCCATCAAGTTCTAGCCCAAGACTGGAATGACGCAGCTGGCCGTGCGGGTGGTGTAAGAGCCACCCGTGAGCCTTGAGCAACTCGAACCGGACGATTAATTTTGATATTCCCCATCTTACCGCAATTTCTACACTTGAATCAAAGGATATGAACGAATCATATGCCTTTCATCACCACATTTCTATTACCCCTATCTATTCGGATCCCCACTTCCTATCGTAGCAGACAATATCTGATAAGATTTCCCTTGCTAGTTTTGCCTATCATAATCTTGACCTCTTTTCATATTCCTATTACCTTTATTCGGCACACTCTAACTAGACCGATTATGCCCGCCATTTTTCCCTTTCTGTAGCTATCCCTGTGACTGACTTTGACTTTCAGTCTCCTTCAGCTCCTATATCCTCTTTCTATACTTATCCAACCACTTTTGATGCCTTGCTTTTTCAACTACTTCCTCCAACCTCGTCCTTCCAGTAGCCACCACATTTGCCTGATTCTAGTACATAATTTATTTGGAACCTCCAAATATTTTCATCCTTGGTTGTCACATACTCCAGTGTATACCAAGCATAAACAATAAATTTGTATGCATAATCATCTATTGTGTCCATCCCCTACTTCAGCTTCACAAATTCCTCTTTCATCTCCTGCCGCTTTGTCAGTGAAAAATACTTACCTAAGAAGACAACTTTGAAGCCTTCCCAAGTAAGATCTCTTACTTCATTTAACGTACGGTGCCCTTTCCACCATTCGACTACCTAGTCCACAAACATGATCAAGGCTACCCTTGCCATCACAAATAGAATGGTGACTCCCAGAGTAAAAAAAATGACGTTCTATCCCTGTGATCCACCTATCCGCTTTCATTGGGTCAACTCAACCCTCAAATATCACATTTGTAAACTTGCACAATTCCTTCTATATTCTTAACGTACGTGTCTCCATCGTCTCAACTTTATTATCGAATCCTGTTAGCTCAACAAGTACTGCACGAACTATGTCCCGATTCAATTCCCCCATTAATTCCACCAACTGGATCAAATCCTCATTGGTTGTCCCAGGTGTAGCCCCAACCATTCCCAAGTTGGGTGTGCTGGGTGGAACCACACCTTGGGCGCCAACAGATGCTACCTCTTCTCCTATCTCTTCTTCACCTAGCTCACTTTTCGTAAGGAAACTACTACTAATCTCCTTACTAGGCAAGTCATCGATAACTGGTTCATATGTACTGTCTTCTGATGATACCTCTGGCTCTATCGGAGACTGGTAAGAAATTCCTGCCATTGTTCTCATGGCATGAATTTGGGCTTGTGTGCCATGAACTCTCCTCTCAACCATGGTATGGGATTAACACCCCATGCCTACCTATATCTCCATGGTTGTCACTAGCACCACGGATCCCGCTTCCTCTACTTCTTGACATGTCTATAATAGAGAAAAATTCAAGTCAATCACATTTTTACATTAAGTTATGTAAAAATATATAATAACCAAAACACAAGAAAATTAGTTAGGTAACTTAGTGTTTCGCATTAAGTTTACTATCCTTGTCTTCGTGGCCATGCTAGTATATTAGATTTGAGATGTGTTGCTTGAAGGAAATTATTCGGAAAGGTAAACTAGTAAAGGTTAATAAATCTTTGAATTAGTTTGAAATCATATGCAAATTTTTCTTTGACAGAAAATAACTCTACTCATTTTACATAAGGAAGTTAATGTCTAATTCCACTTTTCAAAAGTAAAACAAAAACTGATCGCTAAAGTGTTTGAAGAGATGAAAGAGTTTGACAATGGTAAAGAGAGAGAAAAAAAAGAGCAAATGAGTGAAATTGATTGGACAAAAGAAAGGAAATTAATATTACCATTGAAAATTTGTAACGAAGAGTTGTTGGAGAGATAGGATAAAAAATAAATCGAATGACGTTGCATTGACAATTGACTTATATTTTAGAATGTGGAAAGCTTACTTATAATGGCATCCTTATAATTCTATTTTGAGTCAAGTGCGAAAAAAAAGAAAATAAAAAGAGAAAATTGGTTTTATATTCTATCTTACTAATTAATAGAAAATTTGCCCTAACTAAGTTTAAATTTTCTTGAGTAATCAGGATTAGGTGGCGAGATTCAAAACTAGGGGTTTAACGGCTTAGTGCATATGCTTAAATACATTCATGATTCCTACGAAAATGTGTTAGGATTTTTGTTTTTCTTTTAATAATAAGTGGTTGTTTATTGCATTTCTAGGCACTAGCAATGTCTAGATTGGGGATATGATTGCGTTATAAAAGTATGCAAAATAGAATTTTAATCTGGAGCAATAACATCATTTTTTGGCATTTAATGAACTTAATATATTATATTTTGGTATTATTGGTTTTTTGTGTATGTCAGATTATTGATGCTAAAATGACCAAATAACGAGAGTGAAAAAACTAATGCAAAATTGTGATGAAAAATGAAAAATAAAAAATACAGCAAACGATTAATAATTGCAATGTATTTTTATTTGACGGCTCAAAAAGTAAGGCAACCTATTTCATACAGAACTACCCTACCTATCTAGACTATACACCTCACCCCTCATCCATAATAACTTTCAACCCATCCTTATTCAATTTCTTGTTTTTCTTGGGATGAGAACTTTGACTTTAAAAGTGACGATGGTTGCCTGGAAAAAGGGACCAAACCCCGTTCTTATTTTTTTTTTCTACTTTCTTGGCGTTGCCGGTTGTTTTTTTTTTCTTTTGAGGTTTTGTTATTTTTTTTCTTTTGGTTGTGGGATCAAGTGAGTTGCAAATTCAGTGATAGATTGTGCACTTGGCAAATCAAAATTTGGGGAGTAGGGGTTGTTTTTTCTTTTGGTGAACAAATATTGTGGGAGTACTATTATATTCGGGTATAATTTGAAACAACAATTTGAGAAATATTTGAAGAATTGTGTTGCTCCAAGTTTGTAGTTTGTTTTGTTTATTGATTAAGTTGTTAAATTTAGTAGCATAATTATTTTCTCAGTTAGTTACAATGATATAATTGGTATTGCTTAATTTGTAGTATAATTATCATTTTTAATTAGACCCAATATTTTCATTCATATGCTCTAAATTAAATTTTGTTATGTTTAATATTGTTATATTAAGCTAGATTTATTCTTATTTATGGGATAGAAATAAATTAGTAGAACCCCCCAACACCTTAATTGATAAGTATGATTTTATAAATCTTAATCCAAAAAATTGAATTAGTCTAAAATCTAGGGTTTTAAACCCGTCCGAGTAATTAAGAAATTATCTAGGCATAGTTATAGAGTGCAACAAACTTCCGATTGCACTTTAGGTAGAAATAAATTAGATTATGAATATCAATAATTTTCTTCACAAACTTTATTGGAACTCATTAATCAGGGGAATTAGGGGAGGAAATTAATTTATTGGATTCCCCGATTAGGTAACACTTTTAATTATTATTGTCAAAATTTAAATTTGATAAGCTGTTAGTAATTTGTTAGAAAACATTTTTCCTATATTGGGACCAAACAAAGAACATTTAAAAGTAAGAGTAAGTGTAATTTAACTACGTTAGTAATTGAAAGTGAATTATAAAGTTAAGAATTTGTTGTAAGAAATTTCTTAGAACTTCTGAGTTTATCAGGAGTCTTTAAGATCGATACTCGATTTCTTACCGATAAAACTACACCATTCCCTAATACATTTGCTAGGTAAATAATCTACAGGTTTACGGAGCGATCAAGTTTTGATGTTGTTGTTGGGGAATTCCAAAAATGGAGTTCTAAGAATTTTTGACTTCTTGTTCTTTTGGTAGAATTCACATTCGTTTAGACTGTAATTAGTGGAATTTCAAAATTGCACCTTTAACATATCTGCAGTAACGACTCTTGGGAAATAAAACTGACACAAATTCTATAACGCCAATATTCATGAGTGCTCATGGAGACGAGGATATTAAAGACCCACCGGAATTTAACAATTTGGATGGCGGCAATTTTTTGAACCATCCTCCTCCTCCTCCTCCTCCTCCTTCTCCTGGCAACCAACCTCTAGTAGTCGGTTACCATCAACCTCAGAGAAACCCATTTGGGTTTATTCCTTCTAAATGGAATATGGTTTAGCATATATATCCATAAACCAACCACCTCCTCCCATTCAGCAAGTACCTTCACCAATTAATCATATCTCTTTGCTAAAGATGTACTTCAATTACCTCCATCGTGCATTATCCTCCCTGAAACTTGGCAAGTGGGATTTAAATTCGAGGCATGGATGATCTATTCCCTATTGGAATGTTATGGACTGGAGACCGAAAGTGCTTATAATTTCTTGATATCTACTCAACTTTCCAGGATCCATCAATTGACCCTTATATTGTTTGTCTGAGGCTGTTCTTATTGCTCTCAAAAGCAAAGATAAAGCCCAGTTTAATTAATTTTAGCCTTATTCTATAGGCACTTGGAACAAATGTTTCTAAACAAATATTTTTCTCACCATCAAACTCTCAAATATCAGTAGCACCTCTCCTAATTTACCACTCTACCTTCCGAGAAACATTTTCAATCTTAGGAGCATTTTAAAGATCTACTTCTTGCCTTCCGCCACCATGGTTACAATAAATGGTGGTTAATTAAATTTTTTCATACATCTTTGAGTGCTCAACTCAAAAAAATAATTTTCTCAATGTGCGGCAAAAATATGTTCAAGAAAAGCACCGTAAAAATCTATTCAAGCAAAGTACCTGCTAAATATGGCAATTCTTCAATGAATTAGTTGACGATCCTAAACCTAGGAAGGTTCTCCAGTGGGTATTGCCAGCTCATCCCCCGTTAAAGATATTCTAACCAAGGGAGGTGTCTATTATTTCAGTGAAATAGACTAGTGGAAGGC
Source organism: Embelia ribes (assembly GCA_001753735.1). Classification (NCBI taxonomy): domain Eukaryota; kingdom Viridiplantae; phylum Streptophyta; class Magnoliopsida; order Ericales; family Primulaceae; genus Embelia; species Embelia ribes. The sequence continues at coordinate 6,074 of MKEJ01021574.1, read as the reverse complement.
AAAATATATTGCCTTGAAAAATAAAATGTTAGTGATAGGAATCGAAAGGGTACATGTTGTGGCTACTCCAACTGTGTTTATCACTTATGGTTTTTACCAAGGTGATAGGTACATAATGGAGAATTGCTACCATCTCACTGTCATGAAGAATGCAAACTATAGTCAAATATAGTATGCTGAATACATTCAATAGTAACCCCCTCAGAGTCAAAGAAAAGGAAATTCATTTTCTCAGACATACAATCCAGGTTGGAGGAATCACCCTAATATGTCGTGAAAGAATGAAACTCCACTACCTCAAATTTTTCAATATAAGTTCGGATACAAACCTTCCAGATAAGGTGCTTATGTAGCTCCTTTGTATCGATGTAAAATACAGTCAGCACTGGTGATCGACCCTCAGGTCGATCAACTGGAGAACAATATGACAAAGTTGTCTTGGAACCTGAACCATCTTGTAAAAGCTCTAGGTAAACTGCGCGGAAGTTGCCTTCCTGCGCAATCGAGCTGCACCTACCAAAGCAGGTGTAGTTTGTTAATTTGGAATTACTAGGATAATTGTATCACGAAAACATAAATATGGTTTTGATGATAGAACGAGTCGTGAGTGTGAAGGAAAAAACTAATGATAAATCCATCCAACAAGATCAGGTAGGTTTGGTGAATGCTTTGAGAAGTGGTCAAACACTTTTTAAAAGATGAGAAGAACAATTTGTTCCGTGGATTTTTTAGATTTTGATTGATCAAAGAGTCAATTGAAAAGTAGAAAAGAAGTCCAAAAGAGTTCGATCGTTCGAACTGCCTCTGCTTCTATTGAGATGAATCCTCCTTTTATTCTAGCATCCGATACTTCGGTTAGCCCCAACCCGAGTTATTTACAAACAAAAAATCTACGGGGCTAAATTGAGAGTTGGAAAATAAGACAGTAATTAGTGTTTGAAAGAATAAAAATTCTGCGGAGTGCGTGTATAAGCCTAGATCACCAGTACCTAAGAGGCTAGCTCAACCAAGAGTGTTGAACTCTAAGAAAGAAACTAATATACCTCTACTCGATACTATTAATCATAACCCATTGTATGTTGAATGTATTAAGGAAATAAGCAGGTATACCTTATCGAGAAGGTAAGTACTATTATTCAATCACACATTCTGCTTAAATATAAAGATCCTGAATTCCTATTATTTTGTGTGTGATAGGAGATTTTGAGATTGATCATGTTGTGCTCAGTCTCGGGCCTAATGTGAACCTAATACCTTATTCAGTTTATAACCAACTGGGTTTAATAGAACTCAATCCTAATAAGATGAAATTGCATTTTTGTATGGGGAATGTAAGGCTGCGAAAAGCATAATTGAGAATGTACTTGTACAGATTGACAATTTTATTTATCCCTTTAATTTTGTGGTATTGGATACTAGTGTTGCACCCACTTCGATTCTAATCATTCTTGGATGACCATTCTTGGTAATGTCCAACACTCTTATCAAATGTCGTAATGGTATAATGGAGCTCTCATTTAGACACATGAAAGCAACACTTAATATTTTTGATATCCAATCATCGAATGACATGCCTAGTCATGTGGGAGAGAATGAGTTTGTTCTATCTTGTGCAACCACTACGTTTTTTTGCTATAGAAGGCGAATGGTTGATGCTTCACAAGATGAGGAGTTAGTTTCGAAAGAGACTTGACATCTAAGTAGGTTGAGGGGAGGTGACGAGAGAGTTGTAAGTGGTAGATGCCTAAGAATAAAACAGAACCAATATGCTATATGAATACGAAATCGAGTAGATCATAGTGATCCAACCGATTATGGTTGAACATCTATTTGAGGAAGGTGTTCTTTTACATAGCATTTTTGTTTTGATGTTTTTTTTTGTTCTTTTTGGTAGATCAAGTTGTATTCTCTTCTTAGAAGTGAACATTGGGACTAAGTTCTGTTTAGGTACAATGTATACCAATGTTTGTTAAAAATTCGGGAAAAAAATTTGAATTTAGTTTCAACTTTTTTTTATTGAAACTGAGCTTTATAATATGTTTTTATTAAGACATTGATATAATTATGAGTGTTAGGTGGTCTTATTGGTCTAATTGTTATTTTTCTTCACTTTTTATTTAATCGAACTATCAAACGAAAATTGCAAAAATGAGCCAAAAGAGTTCGATCGATCAAATCTATAGTTTGATCAATTAAACTGCCTTAAAGTCAAAATGCAACCTTTTAATTTTGATTGATCGAACCTATAGTTTGATGGATAAAAAGTAGAAACAAGGTCTAGTATAATTCGATTGATTAAACCAATAGTTTGATTGATTGAACCGCTTGAACCCAAAATTTTTGTGTTTTTGTTTTAGTAGGACAATGTTAGTTGAGCCTTTGGATATTTGTGTTTGTTTTTTTTTCTTTCTTATTTTGATTTATTTGATTTTTTGTATGCTAGGACTTGGAGTGATTGGCTACTAATGGCCTTTCACATTTTATAGCCTATGTGGCTACTCTTTTTATTCTAGTAATCATACATACTTCTTTTATGTCATATTTTCTTATGTGATGAATACGGGCATGATGGCTCTTATTATTGATTACATTTGATACGTTGACCACGTTTTCTGTTTGGCGCATAGTCTTTCATATGACAGGTTTAAAGGTGAAAAATGCACTAAACATAATTATATGTTGAATAGAGCAAATTCGTAAATACGCTAGTAATAAAATTGGTATATGTTCTCGTTTCCTTTTTCATACTAGTTCTTTATGATTTTCATTATAATTCATGTTGTCTCTATCATCATATTGATATGTGGACAACCTTGTCGATTCCTTGTGTGTTGGATATAAATGGGAGATACGACCTTGATAGGCCCAGATTTTATATGAGAGACAATGGAAAAGATTAAACTAACAAGACAACAACTAGAGACTAATCGGAGTTGGTAGAAGAGATATGTGGATAGATGACGACGACCTTTGGATTTTATAGAAGGAGACCATGTATTTTTCAAGGTATTGCTGAGGAAGGTGTTAAACAACTTGGAGTAACTGGAAAGTTGTTACCTCAATATGTTACTATTTCAGATTCTTGAACATAAAGGTAAGTGGCCTATCGATTGGCCCTACCACCTCAACTTGCAAGTGTTCATCATGTATCCCATATTTTAATGTTGCGAAAGTATGACCCCAATCCTACACATGTTATCAACTTTTCAAAGTTGACAATAGAACTGGTTTTTTCCTTCGAAACACAACCAGAACGTATAATGGACCTAGAAAAACGCATATTAAAAGGAAGAACAATTCCATTAGTGAAGGTTTTATGGAGCCGTGGTGATATGGAAGAGATGACGTGGGAAGACGAACATGAGATGAGAACAAGATATCCTAAACTTTTCGATAACCAATGTATCTTTCTAATATAAACGTTGTACCAAATTTCGAAGATGGAATTTTTTTAATGGGTGGAGAGCTGTAACACCCTGAATTTTTCAACATTTAGCCCAAACAGTCGACTTGTGTGTGTTAATAGTCGACTGATTAAATCAGTCGATTGGTATATTGAATAAGTTGATTGATTCAAATGGTGATAGTTTTTAAAAATGGGACGAGTGTCAATTTAGAGACACGTGTCCCATACCAGAACTCACCCTTATACATCTTAGTACTGAGAAAGTATCCTAGACATTCTCATTTCATACATCCACACATAGTTTGAGAGAAAAATAAAGAAAGAGAGGGGTAAATTGAGAAAGAAAATACTGAAATCATATCATTTTAAGCTTCTATATCCGTCCTACTTGTTTCGTGGCTGATGTTTACTATGATTTTAGTGACTCTTGAGGTAAGAACCCATTGAATCTTTGAGTTCCGATTGAAATTGGAAGTTTATAGAGTTGTTAATACCCAAACAAGTTCAAATTCAGTATTTTTGTGACAAATATATAAAAAGAAACGATGTTTTGAAGAAATTATGCTTTTCTTGTAACTATCCGGCGATGCTAAGAAGTATTTTGAAAAATTTTGTGGGTAAAATTGGAAGAAATAAAACCGGTTTAACAAGCAAAACAAGTTGTTATCTCGGATAACGAGCAAAACGGTCGACTGATATGACTTATCAGTCGACTGATTTGATCGGATAGACTTGAAATTGAATTGTATGCATTATTTTTCAATTTTAGACCCTATATCGAAACTCAAAGACATGAAATTAAGTTCAAACTTGCTGGACTTGCGTTGAGAATAAAGAGAAAACAAATTTGGCTCGTGAAATCTCGTTAAAATCAACAGGTGTGGGTTAGTTACGGACAATAAACCCCATGATAATTATGTATATTATATGCATGTTGCTGTGTGTTGGCGTGCAGGTTTGCGAGATGTATTGATATGATTTGGCGTGCAAATTGTGTGCCCTATATGAGAATAAAAATGAATATGGGATTAAATATGCTTATCATAAGTAAGTTGGCGTAAATATGAGTTATATGGCGTGTTAGCATATGTATGAGTTGGTAATATTTGTTGGGAAATGTGAGTTGGCAATTTTGAAATATGTGGCATTTTTTAGATGAAAATGGAGTTTTTATGAAAATAAAGTTCACGCTTGGCGGACTTTTTTTTGAAAACTAAAATGGGTGCACTTGGCATATTATACCGGAGTAGGGGATAGACCCTCGTTTAAGTACCGCATGAGTCTCTCGTGGAACTCAGGGCGTGGAAGGACACCCATATGTAAATATTTATAAATTGAAAGGAATGTTTTTCATATCCTTTAGTTTTGCTAAGAGGCTTTTATGTACAGACAATTTAACAATGTTTATTATCTATTTAATTATATTAATTATGATTGACAAAAAATAACGATAATATCCAATAAATATTTAATATGAAACTGAAAATAGAGTGAGAATGGTGTTGGCCATTATGACTTTTTTAAATATGAAAATTTTGATTTACAAAAAACTGATGGAATTTGAATAATTTTTCTTAAACAAATAAATACATAGTTATAAAGAAATAAATGCACTACCTTTTGATTTGTTATATATACAGTAATAATGGAAACTTATAAATGAAAATTATATATCTTATGGGGTTTCCTTTTTTCTAGTAATTATATGAATTTATTATGTTAATTAGTTATAACTAAAAATTATAAACTGAAAGGAATGATTTTCCGACTCTTTAGTTTTGGTAAGAGGCTTTTATAGATATGTAATTTAACAATATTTATCATCTGTTAAATTATATTAATTGCCATTGAAAAAAAGTAATGGTAGTATCTAATAAGAACCTAATATAAAACTGAAAATAGAGAGAGAATGGCGCTTGCCATTAAGAAAAAACTGATATAATTTGAATATGTTTTCTTGAACAAATAAATACGTAGTTATTGAGAAATAAATGCACCGCCTTTTAATATCCTTTTGTAACCTGTGTAATGCACGAAATATTTTCTCTAATTTATTTTCTTTACATTATGTATTATTACTATATATCTTTTTTATTTTAATAAATAATTAAATATCAATAAATCTTAAAAGCTAAACCTTTTGATATAAAATATTTTTTGCATTTCATTTTGACATTTTTGAGAAATATTAATTTAAACACTTAAAAGTTAATACTGGGCGAATGTTACTAAATTTAGTATACAACTTTAATATGTGAAATTGCACAAATATGCTTTTGCAATCATATATCATGTGTGTGAAGAGTATATAAATTGACTTAAGGTTGTAACTTGGCCTACCCAAAGTAGTTTGGATAGGGTACCGATTTGGGCCCGATGGATCCAGGTAGAGTATCGAGTCACGCGCTATTTTGGCACCACTACTCACAACAGATCAGAAAACCATGAAAATGAAAACCCACTAAAAATAGAACAAAATTTAATGAATTTGTAGCTCATAGCATATCAAAGACTGAATTTAATATATGATTGACAAGATTATATTTATAAAATTTCAAATATTAAAGTTGTATACTAAGATTTATTAATATTAATGCAAAAAATATTTTATATAAAAAGGTTTAGCTTTTGGATTTATTGATATTCAATTATATATTAAAATAAAAAA
>MKEJ01021572.1:0-36247 GCA_001753735.1 Embelia ribes | reverse complement strand
TTTGCATTTTACTACAGTTGTTTATATCTTTAATGAAATAAAATTTATGTTCTTTCAATTGTTATTATTACTGCAAATCATATTCAGAAATGACTATTTGATAACAAGTAAACAACAAATGATCCCAAAGTAAATATATTTTCCTAATTTCCAAAACCTAATGTTGCGTTTGATGTTGGATTTATTTTTAAAAAATATGACATAAAAGATAATATTATATTTAAATTCATGAAATTAAAAAAAAAATATTAGATTTTCATGCAAGAAATTCTTATACAAAACAACGCGCAAGTACCGTTTCCAAAGCAACAATCCTAAGTAGTTATTTCTCAAATCACTCGTTTCATGAAGTTCGTGGGCTATAATAACTACTAAATTATTTAAAGATTTCCCACCAACAGTTCTATAATGTAGATTCCGCATAAAAGACAGCTAATTTTGTCCATAGCCAGCCCAATTATTGTTATTATTATTATTATTTATAAAAAAAAATAATAATGTGAAAAGTCAAGTAGGCTATCAGTGGTTGAAAAGGAATCTGATGGCCCCTTGCTCATGTCGGTTCGTTGAGGAATTATTGCAAATATGTTCTTGTCTTTTTGGATATTTTATTTTTGGATATTAACTTAGCGGCCTTAGTAATAATTAACTTAGAGGGCAACCGAACTAAATAGGAAATAGTTTTTATTTTCAATCAAATAAATATGTATCGGTCTAATTTATTAATACATTCCAGATTTAAAAAATTACATTTGGAAATTTTCTGAGTCGTTATTAGAAGAAAATAATGTGAAATGCCATAAATTTTCAACGGTGTGCGAATTTTTCCTTTCCTCAAACATGACATTTTCTGTAATGTTAATACAAAACAACAAACAATGAAGCATCCGTATAAAAAACCATAATCATACAAAATATATATAATTTTATATAAGTTATGTTTTTCTTAGATAAATCATGGCATAGTAATATGTAACATCCGCCTTCATATTTAATTTTAAACATAAAAATACTTCAAGTTCACCTAAATTAGCATGGGATCTCAAAGGAAGTCACTTGCCCCTCATCCTCACCTTATAAATTGCTGCGCTAAGAGGTAGATTCAAAATTTATGGATAGGGTGCATCAAATCTATTTAAACTATATAAGAGGTTATACATATTTTTTTCAGGGAGCCACCTAAAGGCAAAATAATTTTTTTTTAAATTTCTACAAATATTTCAAAGAAATTTCGGGAATCAAAATCGGCCGTTGTACAAAGAAAAGTGACAAAAAGAAGGAGAGTCGAAAGTAGGATCCATAGAAGCAGTCTCAAATTCATTTAGGAAAAAAAAAAAACTTATCTCTTTCGTCAATTCAATGGGAAAGAAAGAGAGGATAGCATAAGGAGGAATTAATAGAACTTCATAGCTAGAGGGCAAGAAACTCTTTTTATTATTTATCATCATTCAAATATACAAGTTTTCATTCGTATTCAAGTGAGAAATTATATTATTTAAATTATACTAAAACATAAAACAAGAAAAATAAACAGTCAACAAACTAACTTATAAACATTATAAACTAACTATGTGTATATGTAATTACATGTGAAAATCGCACCTTAATTACTTACCATAATGAAGAAAGAACATGTACAAGGACTAAAGAGACTCCAAAAAATTGTAAAATTCTTAAAACTATAATTCTCTTTTCAATTCATAAACTACAATTCCTAACGAATAAAAGTATCTATTTTTTTTTTTTTCACAACTAAATAAATATAAAAAAAAGCACCCTAAATCCTAATGGCAAGGAAGAAAGATCAAAGAGCAAAAGTAATCCATCAAGGAACATTCGCAAAATATGCTGTAATTTTGGGCAAAAGTGCAGAGTTCAATCAAATAAAGATTTCTTAGAAACGACGGAAATTATTATTACAGAATTAGTCCCCATGGTGGTGACAAAGTTCTGTCTTATCCTCATAGCGTAAACCAAAGCACAAATACTACTCCATTTGTATTTTAATTATAGATACGATAGTCTTTTTATTACCATTATACTACAATCATTTAAATTGAGCATGTAAGGTTGTTATAATTAAAAAAATAATAAGAGGTCCAAGTAGACATGTGTGCCGAGTTGGTTCAAATTTCGTTAATCAAATTACCCATCCCTAAATTAATGGAACCGTAACTAAACCTAAATTTGCTAGATACCGAACTAGAACTGAAATACAGCTGCGCAGAGGAACCGAATCCGAAACCAAAACCAAAATAAGGAAATATAAAATAAAAAATAAAGAAGAGTAAAAACTATAAGAAAATAGTGAAATATAATGAAATAACTGATTTGTTATATATTTGTGTTTACTACTTTTGTACCAGTGTGTAAAGTTGTGAAGAAGGAGGCATGAAATTAAGGTGAGATGGGATGGATAACAGATCGAAGAAGAAGACAATTAGAGGTATAAGCTTTGTCTGCAACTGGGCCAATAATTATTAGAACCGAATCAGAACCGAATCAGGGCGAGAACCATACAAGATCTTGGTTCCCCGTCTTACAGTTCAACCATTGGTTTTTCACGTTCAACGATGATTCATTAATATTCCAATTATTTAATTCATAGTTTATAATTTAAATAGTTTTTGTTACATTTATTGAACAAGTGAAGAGTATATTTAGTTGTGAATCGGATACATGCTCTCCGATGATGAATACCTAAAAACGTGAACAGGGGGATTATTTTCCGAAAGTCCTTCTTCGGCTTCTCTCTGGTACCTGAAAGTGCGGATAGGGATATAGTTCGTCGACTCTCTGATGCTTAAGTTAGTAAGGGTTCGGGTAAACTATTAATGACAGTTACAACAATGAACGAATTGACTAAACGTTAAATGTAGAGAGAAAATAATATTTTTTTACCTGTTTTTTCAGTTGATATATGACGGTTTTATAGTGTACAGTAGTTGTACGGCTGTCAAATAATATTTACCCCATTGGTTCCTGCCTTTTCTGTTAATCCAAATGTACAGAGGGTAGTTTGTTTTAACTATAGCATCAATTCTTGTATTTTATTGCGTATACAAATATATATTTATCAACTGTTCTCCAGCTTCCTCGGGTGTTTTTATTAACTTTATTAAGCCTGAGGGAGTCTTTGAATGCGAAACATTTGTACATCCTCAACCAAGAAGGATTGGAATTGAGAAAAAATAAAATTCATTTTTGTGGTTCGGAAGTTGATTCCTATCTATTAGCTCCAAGATCAATTCGTCCCGAGGGAACCATCTTAAAAGGAAAAATTGTTGCTTATGCAAGGCTAGGATCTGCCTCTTGATTTTTTTTAAAGGCCCGAGGGGAGGAGAGGAAATAATTATACTGATTATATTTGAAATAAAAAATTTCACTTTTCATTTACTCTAAGAGGAATACTATATGCTGCTCCCCAACTACTGTAAACTATGCAGGTCATGGTTCAGGGTAGTTAATATTCAAATAGCAAATCTCGATTGCTAAGGATGACCACATAGTTGTGTTGCCTAAATATGAGCTTAGTTATCATCTTGTCATAAATGTGTGAAATTTGAAACATCTCTACCCTGCTTTTGGTGGTTGTAGTTTTGCTATAAATAGTAGGAGAGAGAGAGACCATTCAACTCATTTGTTACTTTCAATTTCACGTAACTTTTATTTTCTCTCTCTAGAGCATAATGGTTGAAGCTTCGACAATAGCAGAAGATAGCATAATAACTTCGGGGAAGGATCCAAAGGTTGTGAAGAAATTCGGATCGTCTAAAGATCGTATCAAACTGTCTCAATGGGCGACGTTAAAGTTGATTAAGGGGTTCAACAGGAAGAAATTCTTATAAGAATATGGGAGAGGGGCTCACATATCTTTTAGACTATGTGAGACTGAGGAGGAGGCCCAAGGGATTATTTGGAGTGACAGTGATGAGATTGGGGTGTGCCTTACTGCCCTTTATTCTGGAGTAATCACTCTTCCCCTCTCTCCATTGTTGATTTCTTTCTTGCAAGCTTCTTAGCGTGTATTGTCTCATATAATACTAAATACCCTTTAGATTATTTGGGGTATTAAAATGTTCAATGCTATTGTTAGAGTGGAAAAAGGGTGGCGGAGGTTACCTATTGCTATCACCTGATTCATGCAAATGACGTATGGTTTTTATCTCCCAAATGTCCTGAGCGAATTATGTCATCTTTACTTGCGTGAATAAGGGGGCGAAAAATAATTGGGTAATTACATCGAGTGGTTGGGCCTTCGAAGCAGACAAGGTCTACATTAATAAAGGTCCTTATATGGAAAAGAAACCCCACTTTTCAGAGCCTAGAGAGAGGGAATAATCAAGGTAACAAAAATCTTGGAGTGAAAAAGGTCCAGAAGGGACGAATAAACACGCCCAATGCCCTCTCAAGTTATTCGGTTATGACAAATTTCCTTATGGGTTGAAGGACGATGTTGAGGGGAAAGTTTTGGTGACAAAGGAGAAAAGAAGAGATCAACTCTAGAGGTGGAGGAACTGAGAAAAGAAAATAAGAAAAAATTATCATCCCATGCCACTGCAACTGCCAAGGTTACCGTTGATATGTCCAATACTCCGAATGTCACTCCAGCTGCTAGTTCTAGCAGAATGATACCTATTGTACAGATGAGAAATTTTCAACCTATCGGGAGTGACATTCCCCTGATAGATCTTCCTAAGGCATCGAATGGAGCTCTGAAAGAAACTATGGGGTATATGGTTGATGAAGCTTTGAAAGAATTTGATCCTTCAGACCAATTTGATATGTCGGCTCATTTAGATCCCATGGTGCACCTCTGTGAAAGTTTGGGTTTTGAAGAAGAAGTTGGAGGAGAAGAGGATAAGGCCGAACCTTTTGGTTCTGTCCAGGAGGGTGATGTTGAAAGTGGTTTGGAGCCAAAATTGTCATCAGTTGTAGCTAGAAAAGATAGTAGTGACACTGGAAGTAAAGAACTAGAGGGGTAATACCTTTTATGTAACATTCCCCCTAGTTTTGATGGAGTTGGAATTTTCAACGGGTCGCAAAGGGCTTATCCAAACTTCTACAAAGAACTTTAAATCATGGGGGGTTCTTAGCTTGGAGTGTATGGACAACCTTTATCTAGGTACTTCATCACTTGGTGTACTGTTATCTCAATATTACCAAGAGCAAATTAATCGTGAAAAATAGACAGCTCGGGATCCAATTATCTCGAAGGAAGAACTAAACCTTCGAATCGGTGCTAGGGACCCTAATCCTACTATCCTCTTGGCTCCCTATGTTTATACCCCTTCTTACTTTTATTGGTCTTTCTATCTTTTACCCGATCATCCCTTCTACGTGTTCTTATACCATATTATGTACTTCTTTTTCGAAACCTGATTTCTTTCCTTCCCTAGAGACAACTCTTAACCTTGCTTCTTCAGCATTTGAGTACTTATCTAGCCGAATAAAGAGCTCGTCCATGGATTTGGCCGGTTTAGAATGGAATTTGACATAAACTTCATCACGAGGATGAAGGCAGGCGGTGATGCAACCAAGGGCGAAAGTGTCAGGGTAACGTATCCGGTCAATGAAATTGTACACATTTCTAAAACGAATGGTAAAGTTGTAGAGGCTTTTAGTAGGACTTTTCCTCATATGCATTAGGGCTTCCGACCCTAAGATGGTTTTGAAATTTGTGGCGAATCTTCTCAGAAACTTCTCCATCATTTACTTCTACATTCAAATCGACCCTGGAGCTTCCTGATCCAACCACTTCAAGGTTACCTCTCCAAAGGTAGAAGGGAACATTTTACATAAGAAATTCTCATTGGAGCTCAACGTAAACATTTTTTTCCTGTAGTGCATTAGATGTATACTCGGATCCGATATGCCATTGTACATGGGAAGGGCTGGAGGGCTATAATTCGTTCAACCTGTTCTTCTACAATTATTCGGGGATAAAGAGGGAGTTCGGGGGGTGGGGGCCTTCTTCTTCGGGATAACTTGGAATATTGATTGGGTCTGGAATGATGTGATTCGTGCAGAAAGCAAAATTGAGATCTACTAGGTCGGTCATTTCCAGACATAAGGCTGTTGAACTCGGTTATGCACATTTTGATCCCCGTTCCTTATACCACTTCGGGTTTGAATATGAGAAATAGGATCGAAACCTTGGGGCACACTCGACACATGCTCGGGGAAATACTTCTCATCATCCTTGGAATTATACTCTTGGTCATCTTCCTGAAAGGGAATGAAATTGGTTAATCGAAAATAGCTGGCTGAGTTAGAGGAACCGATGGTTCTAGGCCTTGAGATTCGATGGATATGAGTCCTCCTCCTTCGCTCATCGTGCACTCTGGGGGAAAGGGATCTTCTTCTTACGATAATATGATTTCCAAGCGTAGCCTCTTGTATTATGCCAGGTACAACAAGAGAGTGGAAATAGGTTCTTTGGGTCCCAATCTTCCAGGGCTACGAGTATTGCCCGAATTTTGTTCAGCTGCTAAGGTTAGCTCAGGAGGGACCCTTTCATTAACGCGATCAATTGCCATCGGTTCATGCTCTGGTATGGGAAGCAGGGAATTATTTCTGCATTCAAAAGCTAACCCCGATAAATTAAGAGTTGATTGAATTTGTTCCTGCACAATATAAGTGACTAGGGCTTGCAGATCCAGGGGTTGTGGAGGGTTGTTGGAGGAGCTTGGATTATTTATTATTTGTTGGTTGAGTCTCTCCTTACTTCGAGTAAGATTAGGTCAGAGAGGTTGCTTCGGGTAATGAAGTCAGGGAGGACCGCAATAGATGGGAGAGAAGGGATGGTGGATGAGTTTTGGACAATTTTGGATGATGTTTGGTTCACATGGACGGATATGTCACTGTGGGTTGGATTTAGTGGAGGGGGTTATGGATGTCAGGGGATCTCGACATGTTTAGAGAGTAGTGGGTTCGAGAGCTTAAAAGTTTTTGCTACTATAAGTTCCCATAGACGGTGCCAGCTGAAGAGTATATGTCCAGTTATGAATCGGATACATGCTTCCCAGTGATAAATACCTAAAAACATGTACAGGGGGATTATTTTCCGAATGTCCTTCTTCAACTTCTCTTTGGTACCTGGAAGTGCAAATATGAATATTGTCCGCCGACTCTCCGATACTTAAGTTAGTAAGAGTTCGGGTAAGGTATTAATGATAGTTATAGTAGTGAATTAATTGGCTAAATGCTAAGGATTCGGGTAAGGTATTAATGATAGTTACAGTAATAAATGAACTAGCTAAACGCTAAATGTAAAAAGAGAATAATTTTTTTTACCTGTCTTTTCAGCTGACATATGACAATTTTATAGTACACAATACCTGTACAGCTGTTAAATAATATTTATCCCATTGGTCTCTGCCTTTTCTGTTAATCCAAACGTACAACAAGTAGTTTATTTTAACTACAGTATCAATCCATGTATTTAATTGCATAAACAAATATATATTTATGAACAAGTATCCTTATAGTAGTGCATACTTTAATGAGTATAAAAAGTGAGGGCTTTGATTCTCACTCAATACAATGCTTTTAAATAGGATTTTTACATAAAGCGAATTTCCTATATTTTTGAACCACTGAAAATCGGTATGTCCCTAGTGATACAAGTTTTGCAGACATTAGTTCATTTGCAAAACTATGGCTGGGAGTGACAACCTAAGAATAATAGATTAAAGTGTTTTGGGTTTTACTTAGATAAATATACCAAACATCACATGTTATTCTTGTACTTCGGGTATTTTGTTTACCCAGACTTTTGAAAACTACAAACCACAATCCGAATTGAATTTTTCGGGTATCAGAAATTTTAAGAACTTAAAAATTGAAATAACACCAAACCAATTTTTTGGGTATTTCTTTTCGGTAATTGTGTTCAGGCTTCTTGTAACCACGATTATTTGTTCCCCTAGATCAACTATGCCACTTTGCCTAAAAATAAGGGGACCAAAACAGCAATAGTTTTGAGATTAATGATCTATTTGTGTCAACTAAAACTTTGTAAACCAAATAGAACTATTGTTTAAAAATATGGGGATTATTATTGTAGTTCACCCCAGAATTAATATCTTGTAATAAAATATTGACCATAACTTGTAAGCTTCGTAGTATAAGATTCGAATCTACCAATCGGTACATTCCCAATCCGACGGTTACAAATCACTCTCTTCTCCGTCACCAATCGTTCCCTTCTCAAATTACACAGGCAGCGTCGTCCTCTCTGTCTCTCTCTGTCTCTCTCTGAGCACCTGTCTGAATCCTCTCTCCTTTTGCGACCTCATTTCTGAAATTCAATTTCTGGGTTTTTCTGGGCTTTCTGATCTAGTGATTGGGTCTGTGTCAGATTTTGTGGAATTGTTCCGGCCGTCTATATCGTATACCTGTATATACAGATATACACGATTTGTATATATAGGTATATACGAAATTCTCCCTCCGTGCAGCTTCATTCCAGAATCCAATTTCGGGATTTTCCTGGATTTTTTATTCTATCAACTGGGTATGAGTCGGATTCAACGCAATATATAGATTTATAATTATTACCTATACGTAAATTCATACATATGTACATGTATATATAGGTATCTAAATCTTACTCCTCGCAGCCTCATTCCAAAATTCAATTTCTGGGTTTTCCTGGATTTTCTAATCCATCAACTCAGTCTGAGTCGGATTCAACGGAATTTATAGATTTATAATATCATACACACACACACACACATATATATAAGTCATGCTGACAACGGCGCCACTGCCGTTGGGGAGGTCGCTGAGCACGGTGTTCCAGAGGGTTGGGATACAGCAAAAGAGGCGAAAGTACGAGGTTGAGAGCGATGATGATGATGAGGGGACCATGGAGATGATGCAGATTGGGGCCGATAGGCCCAAAAATGTGCTCATCTTGATGAGCGACACTGGAGGCGGCCACCGTGCCTCGGCGGAGGCTATTAAGGATGCTTTTAGGTTGGAATTTGGGGACGAATATCAGGTATTGATTTTTTAGAAGTTAGTATTTTATTAGGGTAAAAGGGGAGCAATGAAAAATGGATCACTTATGAATATAGCTGGTTGAGTTTAAGCTAAAATATCAAGATTAGCATTTTTTTTAATCCCCAATTTCTAAGTCTAAATTAAGTTTCTATCTTTGTTATTTGGTTCTTCTTTGCCATCTCTTTTGGGTAAATGAGAGTTGGGGATGAATTTGTGTTAATACAATTTACCTTTGATGTTTTTTCTAGTGTTTCTGAACATTTCCTTGCTTGTTTAGATTTTCTTCCTCCTTGGTGATTTATTTATTTTGCTTATCATTTGAAGGATTTGTGTCCTCTAATATCTGTTTCTCTTGCTCTCACTAATAAAATGAAGTTTCTCTCTTTGTTTTGAAATTTGCTGTTTTTATTCAAGTGATTCTGACAATTTTGTCTATTATAAGCTTTGCCCTCTGTTACATCTTCATGCTTGTGGTGGTCTTGTCAGAAAGCTTGCTTGTAGTGTCCAAAATAGATAGAAAAATCTTGAAGGTATCACGTATATGGGGGGAAAAAAGTTTACTTTTGATCAACTTCCAGGATTCCTCTTGAATATATCCAAAATTTTGGCTTTTTCGTTTCCTTGGGTAGCAGACCTGCTTTATTACGGACTTTCCATTTTCAACGTTGAAATAAGTTGCAACATTAGAATGCTGAACCTTTTTTTTTTTTTTTCTCTGGCATGAAAAAAGGGGATTTTTTATCTCTAAAAAGCCAGCTTATTTGCTAAAGCTGCAGCCAGAAGAGCTGTATGTGTGCTTCATTAGACTTTGAGTTATAAATCTATCTGTATCTCTTGATCAATATATAATTAGCAGGTCTCTGCAAAATTAAGTCCATCACAGCAGTTTCTATAATTTTATTTATTGTTTGTTTTGCTTTTTCTGCAGGTTTTTGTGAAAGATGTTTGGAAGGAATACACCGGGTGGCCATTGAATAACATGGAGAAACAGTACAAGTTCATGGTTAAACATGTCCAGCTTTGGAATGTTGCTTTTCACACGACCTCTCCTCGATGGGTGCACAGTGTTTACCTTGCCGCAATTGCCGCCTTCTATGCCAAGTACACACTCTCTTTCTTTCTTACCATCTCATATTATATTTATGTCTTCAATTGTTTATTTTCTACAAGTGGATGCCTATTTTACATGCACCTTCAATTGTTTACTCCTTGATTCTTTCGTTAGGTCACCAAAATCTAGTGAATCTGTATTTTAAAATTTGCAATTTGTGAATTGGCCATGATTCTGTTGCGAAGCTAGCTTTTGGCTTTATGTTATTCCAAATTGAGGTCCTTTCACTACCACTTGTCAGATAAACAAGTACTCTAAACTCACATTGGTTTGTCGTTAATAGCTGATAAAGGGTAAAGAAGTTTTAATGATTTCTAAATGTTTTTGTCCCGTGCCGAGTTACATGTCTGAAGAATATCCAATAGTGTCCTACTAATTCATTTAACTTATATAAGTGCACGGTTTGAAGTACAATTGCGGAGCCTGCACTCCTCATGCAGGCACGTATGCATATTGCTTAGGTCCGCGTAGAAAGAATGCCTGAATTCATTTAAGCATCTTAACGTTTTCTCAAGTTGATTGTCATTCTTTTAGATGGAACTTGGTCCTTTTCTGTAAAGCATATTCATCAAAAGAAAAAGGAGTAATTAGGTTTTCTAATTTTCCCAAATTGATTTTTATAGGGAGGTTGAGGCAGGTCTAATGGAGTACAAGCCAGACATTATCATAAGTGTCCATCCTCTTATGCAACACATACCCTTGTGGGTTCTTAAATGGCAAGGTCTACAGAAGAAAGTCATATTTGTCACCGTTATTACAGACCTAAATACTTGCCATCGAACATGGTAAGTTATTAGCTCTATATCGATTAGTCGTCCATGATATATATGTTTTTTGAATTATCATATTTAACTTAGAAGTATTTACACACGTAGGTTCCATCCCGGGGTCAACAGATGTTATTGTCCCTCTGAGGAAGTAGCAAAGAGGGCTTTGCTTGATGGGTTAGAAGAATCTCAATTGAAAGTTTTTGGCTTGCCAATCAGACCCTCCTTTTGCCGCGCTGTACTTAATAAGGTAACCTTTTATGAAATAAGTTTCTTTGTACTTCAATTATTGATGAGGTACATCTTCTATTATAAACTTGGAACTTGTATTGGTTATGTAGTACTTCATTGACTTGATGACATGCCGTCCCCATGAATAAACCTTGATTTTTATCGGTCATTGTTTGGTTTATTTGAATTTAGGATGATTTAAGGGTAGAACTTGAGATGGATCCACATTTGCCTGCTGCTCTTTTGATGGGAGGAGGAGAAGGAATGGGTCCTGTGAAGAAAACTGCTGTGGCTCTTGGAGAATCTCTGTTTGATAAAGAACTCGAGAAACCAATTGGGCAATTGATTATCATTTGTGGTCGTAACAAGGACCTAGCGTCTAAAATTCAATCCCTTGATTGGAAAATCCCAGTAAAGGTAAGCCGTAAGCATATATGTTTTCTAGAATCAGTGTTACACAAGTTTTGTTTGTTTGAGTTGGCAATGTTGTGGTTGTATCTGGTAATGGTTCTGGGAATTGTTTCTGGTTCTAAAAACCAGTGGAAACGAGAATAGAAACTGAAAGTTCTGAAAACATAATGGCCCTAGAAAACAACTTTACACTTTCTTTGAATTGTAGGTAAGAGGATTTGAGACTCAAATGGAGAAATGGATGGGAGCATGTGACTGCATTATCACAAAAGTAAGTGATTTCTTTTTTTTTCCCCCTTATTCTTGATGTTCTCTTTATAGTTCACATACTGTGTCAACTATATATTGAGATTTACCAAGCATTATCTTATACTTGATTTGTGTTTATGTTTTCACAGGCGGGTCCAGGTACAATTGCGGAGGCTTTGATCCGAGGCCTTCCCATTATTCTCAACGACTACCTTCCCGGACAAGTAAGTGATAGATGTATTTGATTTTTCTCAATCGTAGGATTGAAGTTTTAGTTCTAGTCCTTATCACGTATTGCCACATGTTCGATTTTATTTCAAAGTTTAAGCTCGTCTCTCAGATTAGTGAGTTTCTTGTTTTTTCTTATCTTATTGCATTTGTTAGGAAAAAGGAAATGTTCCTTACGTGGTAGACAGTGGAACCGGTGTTTTCACTCGAAGCCCACAGGAAACAGCTAGGCTTGTTGCTGAATGGTTTAGCACGAAAAGTGATGAGCTCAAGAGAATGTCAGAGAACGCCCTCAAACTTGCTCAGCCAGAAGCTGTCTTCGAAATAGTGAAGGATATTCATGAACTTGCTTGCCAACATGGGCCTCTAGCGAGAATACCCTACGAGTTTACATCGTCTTTTTCTGGTCTCATTTAGGTTCAATTTCAAGTGGTTCTTATATTTTCTCAAATTGTATACAAGCCCCATAAACAAGCTTAGGACTCAGAAAAAAGAGGGTCCAATTGACGTAGCTCGGTTGAAAAGAAGAAAGCCGTGGGGTTTATAATTGCATAGGAGTCAAAGTAGTGAATGCAGTGCATTGAGGGTGCATCGTTGGCATAACCTGCGAAATGCAGAAACAGTTTGTACCAGAAAGTCATTCAAAGCCCGATCGAAAAAACACTATGCATTGGCCGTTGAGTATATTATTCTTTGGCTCTCGGTTCGTTATGATTGTTTATCTTGTAGCTGCTTTGAACTCTTTGTTGTCTTGAAATATGTACCATTTCGGAAAGAAAAGCCTTAGCTCTGTAAAAATAAGCAATACAAATATGATCCCCTGGAACTACATGACTTTGTATTGTTGGTTTCTCCATTTTTTTTCTTCTGTGTATTAGGGTAAGATTGAGATTGTTTTTTGCTATCTGTTTTTTTTTCTTTTCTAATAACTTGTAGCTTGAGATGTTTAGTAAGCTTTATTTTTAATAATTTGCTTCTATTTTTTATGATGCTTTTAGAAGCAATTGCAGGAATGCCTTAAAGAGATACCTTTGCTATTTTCTTCATTAATTTTTATAATACTCTCAATTATATTTTTTACATTTTGCATACATTATATCTTTTTACAATAAAAGTATTATTTTATTAAATACTATATTACTTATTAAAATAAATTTTCAAATTTATTTATCAAATACTACTTTTCTACTTTCTTATAAATTTAATTTTCAAAAATTGTTTTAAAAATTTTGATTTTAAAAAGCATTACCATTTCCAAACTAGGAAAAGGAATCTTTAAACACCTTTAAAATGGGTGTGACCTTGAGGCTTAATTTCGAATAGTAGAAACATAATCTGACATAAATAATTACAAAATTATTTCTTTAAAGGATCGTCTGAAGGTGACACTTAGGTCTTAGTAGAATGGTCGAAGTTACAAAATGTTGCAAGCCTGACTTTTCTCTCCCTTTCATTTTTTTTTAATAAAATGTCTTAATCTTGAATTAATCTTCTTTCTATTTGTCTCCATCCTGTTTATTGACTTTAAATTTTTATGACTTCCGGAAAAAATTATAATAATAATAATAATAATAAGCAGCCCGAAATTGTTGCTTGTGAGGCGTAGATATTTTGAAATCATTCTTTTTTGGGTTTCATTTTTATGTCTTTGTATGGGTTATGAGCACTCCATGAGGTAGCTTGCAAGTAAATGAAATTCTACTAGATGAGCAATGTGTCTAATTTAATTAATACTATGATAAGCAAATTGGTTTATAAATTATGAGCAAAGCGAGTCTGCATTGGCGGAACAAGGGAGGGCGGCCGACCTCCAAAATTTCTTTAGGATTTAGATGTAAAATTTTTAGTATTACTGTATAGGTTTTTTTTTAGCAAAAGAGTATTAATTCAAGCATGAAACTTATTTACATGGGTGATATAGTAACACTTTTCTAAAAAGTAATAAAATATAAGAGAGTGGAAACGCTACATCTATCATATATATGAATAAAATTGGAGCGTGTGGGAAACTTGGAGTTCGTGATAGGCGTGATGGTCAGGATAGGTCGTGGGAATTCTGCCCAAGCAGCATCCGCTCGTTCCAAAAAGGAAGTTGCTTTCGTGAAAGTATGTTTTAACTGTTGCAAAGTGAAATTATAGATAATAGTCCCGAAAATATAATAATATCTCTTTTAATAAAGGCATTGGGGTGTGAAGTTGCATCAAATTTTTATGCTTAAAATACAATTTCTTATATATGCAATTACATATAAGTAATTTATACTCTTAAAAACTGTCAAAGGCAAAATTATCAAATTTCCCATCCTCGCATTCCCCACTTACCATTCTTTTTTTTCTCTCCCGCTTAATTTAATTCCAGCCCAAATTACCGCAACAATCATATTTTCTGTTTCTCTCGTTGTTCTTCTCTCTTCTCCATTTGCTCTCAATTGGGCCCTTGTTCTCAAAATCACCAAATAACAATATCCCTATTTCACTATTCCATTATTTTATCACATAGTATTTGACATTTCATTGATTTTGTGTTTTACTCGAATGCACGTGTGCCCCAGGTGACTAGGGCAAATTAATACTTACTCAAGACATGCCCACTTGTGACCCAAGGCAAGTTGTAATTATGGGCAATACAATAGTTCATTTAGTCAATTGCAGTCATCAAGTTACTAATATATTTTTACTAATATATTTATTGGATATTTGAAGCTAAGCTGTTCTGTTTGGTATATGTAAGTGCAAACCTTCCTTAGATAATTGTGTTTGAAATGATGTTTATGTTTAGGATATTACAAATAAACGGGAAGTACATTACGATAGAGTAATATTAATAGCATTAGGGCAAGAAAAGGGACAGATATAGATGCAGTATAAAATTTAAAATTTATATAAAGAATCGTACTATGTCCATGAGAACAAAAAAATTAGTCTTTTACATGGATAATTAAATTTGGTTTCCTACTCAAAAATTTTGAATTTACAACTTATCATTAGGGACATTTTGTCTTAGAACTTGTTGGAAATTTAAATTTTTAATTAATTATCTGGACTTATATTATAAATACAATTATATTAGTTTTTTGTAATAAGGGGTTAAATAATAGTGATTGAATTAAGTAAATCCATTAGACTACCTAAGGACCTGATATGAGCTCAAATGAGTAATATAAATATTGACCTATTAAGGAATAATGAGAACCCTAATAGATTAAATACGTCAGGAATAGTTATGATGTCAAATATATCAAATCAATAGACGTTATCTCTTTTTTCCATTTGAAGAGATAATAAAGTTCTATCAATGAATTCAATGAATTTGGTTGATGAATAACTAAACTGCTAACGCATCTACTATTCATTTTAACCTCTATGGATTATGTATATTCGTAATCTTAAAAATTGTTAATAATCTGGTATGACGTAGATCCTAGACTTGTGGCAAATATGTTACAAGATATATGCTTATAAATTTTACTCTTTTGCATAAATAATAAAATTCCTAAAAAATTAAATAAATTTCTAATAGGTCAGACCGAAAAGCAATTAAAATAAATGATAATTGTTCATATGATAATGCAACTGGAAGTACATGTGATGAGTCAATAATAAATGATGTAAACATACTTTTAGAAAAATGGAAAAGCTATGAGAAATCAAGTTAGAAAGATTTAGCTTTGTTATTATCATAATTTCAAAATCACTCCCTTTGTGCAAATTTTTAGACGGTGCGGACAAAAAAGATTTGATGTTAGCAAAAGCATTGTTGCTTTTTAAGCACCCCACGTACACCTGAGTATGAGATAGAGTGGTGAATGTTTCAATGGCCACACCCCTACAAAAAGTTTAGAATCTTTAATTACTACCCCAAATTGAAAAAGATCACAATATTTATCCTTCACTAAGTTATGGAAGACACCATATTCGCCTTATTTGGTATGCAATGCTTCTTCGTACTTTTGATATTTTTTTTGTTAAAAATGCAAATATGTATTTGTTGCAGCAAAAAAAAAAATTATTTATATTCTCCAGGCACGGAAGTATAATTTTGTAGAAGTAAAAAATTTGATAACTTTTTCCATAAAAATTATATTTTTCTTTTACTTTATAGTAATGACAATACTTTTCACCACTCCCAATATAAAAAATTATATATATGTTTTTTAATTTTTACCAAATGAATCATAATACTTTTAATTATTACTTAAAATTATACTTTTCCACTTTCAACATGAAAGTATACTTCTATACTTTTAATATGCAACCAAACGGGCCCATTATACTCTATCTGTACCATGCAAAGATTTTTCAAAAGGTGTTTACAATCTTACGAGGAATTAGCGGATTCGGAATTTCTGATTTGGGGGGCAAGTCTACAATATTAATTAAGGAATAATGTATGACCGAATTTACGAGTTACAAACTCCCAAGGGAGTTGAGAATTTGAATGCTGTCCAATGTGTTAACTAATCTGAACTTTTACTTTCTCATTCGAATTATCACGCATCTCGTATCATATGTTACAAAGGATCTTTGTTCTGATCTCCGAAGTCCTCAGTGATCGAGGTCTTCTGCTTTCTTCTCGAGAAATTTTTAAAAAGCGAGGGCGAAAACAGTATGTCAAAGGAAATATAATTAAATTAAGTACTTAATATATATAGAGAAAGTTTCACATATCATTTTCCAATGACAACTTAGTATACGATTAAATCAAGAACTCGTTATCATTTACTAGTATTCAATAGAAAAACAACACAGATAGGAGCAGTTTAAAAAGGCAACCTAAATGGACCGTACATTTTTCCATGGGCCCATTAGCCCAAGACATAGCAGCCATAGTTTTACGGGCCTATAGAGGGAGAGGCACTGGGCCACACAAGTCCACATAATTAACAATGGTAGATTCGTAATCTGAAAACGACGTCGTTGTGAGATCGATAGTTATTAAAATTCGTCTTTCGTTAACCTGATCCTCCAATCTGAACGCAAAACTGCTTCACCAGGTGATAATCTCTCTCTCTCTCTCTCTCTCTCTATTTTTTTTTCTTTAACTATAAAAAAAAGTAGTTTTGATATTTGGTATATTTGATTGATAGCTGAATTATTATTTTCATTTATTGTCGAGTTTTTTTATTTGATTACGTTTTCTCTCATGTAGATTGCATTTAAAAAACTTATTATAGTCCTCCGACGACCTTCCCAACCGTCGCCGCGACCACTCTCCTCCGCCGCCGTACTTCGCCTTGCCACTATTGCAATCATCTCCACCTAATTTCAGATCTAGGTATGTACATACATACATACATGTATATATTTATATATTATTATTTAAATTTGTATATACTAGTGTACATAGCACACACGATGCGTGTGAGGTATACATTACAAATTGATCAAAACGATACTAAATTTAACCATTGAGAAATTTTTTAGCAGTATCATTTTTGAAAAAAAAAATTGAGGCTTGTTGCTGAATATAAGATCATCTTGAATGAATAAGAGCGAGTTGATGGATTGAGAAGGGATGAGAGAGTAATAAAAATTTAAATATATATATAATTGAATAAAATTGCCTCATCTCTTCTTTGCCAGACTCTGCATCGTATGTGCTAAGATTTGATTGGGCTATCCCTCATTAGAATTATTTACATGCATTTCTCCAATTATCTCTTTTCCTCTCTCCTATCTCTTCATATAATTGAATAATATCAGCTCAGGTAATGAATCAGTTTGAGATGTGGTGGTTAGCACAAAATAAGGGATAGTGGTTGAGTGAGATAGTTAAAAGACAATTTTGTCACTAAAATAAACTAATTTTGGTTTAAAATATTTTATGAGATGAGGGTAAATTTGGCAAACTCAAAATTGATGTTGACTTCACAAATAACTGCCACCTGTGTGTTTGCTTTTAGAATTGTATAGATATATGAGAAAGGATTGAGAAATACTGCTGTGTGGGTTTTCTGAATTTGCTACTGTTTGATTTCTAGAAAAGTCATTTTTTATTTTATAGAAAGCTTGATTTTGGAAAGACTGCCTTGAATGATCTAACAAATTTTATGGAATAATTTTTAGTTGGAGAAATGATTTTCTAGAAAGTTAGATGTAGAAATTAGCGAGAAATAGGAACTACCGAGTTCTTTTAGGTCATTCCACCGGTGACTCTTTGAAGAGTCTCCATAATTTAGGGTTTAAATTATAGGTAATGCCACACCAATGTATTTAAATACGAGCATGAGTTATACCGAAAACTTGTATGAGCTAGATTTCTGTGGTTCACAACCAACCACATCACCGTACTTTTTCTATCTGCTTGTAAAATGGGTTGACGTGGCTAATTGTGAAACACACAAAAATAGTTTGTACAAGTTTTCAGTATAGCTAGTTTGTATGTATATCATTAATCATTAAATACTATTCAAATTTGAAACCAGAACCCTGAAGGAAACCCGAAGGCACCACACGGGGACCAATCCGATTTGTCCGGCTTGGTCCCCTTTTCGGTACTCTCGGTCTTCACTGCTTCTTTTGGAAAGATTTTTTAGTTAAGCATTGTAGTGACTTGTTTTTATCAAGGGTTTCTCATCCTAGCATCAGTTAAATTCTCTTGTTTGTTGTTTAAAGCTTTTGGAGAACCAACTTGTGTGAATCATGTGGAATATGATTGCCATGTGGCCTAGCAGCCTAGCCTTGTGGCGAATACTCAATTTAGTGAACAAGACACCAAAAACAGAGATGGAAGGTTAATTATTTTCATATAATTCTCCTCAGAAATGAACAAAATATTGAGAATCAAGTCACCTAGGAATCTGCTGAGAAGGAATTTTCTCAAGGGGGAATAATGTTGATGTTTGATGAACTTTTACGCTGATATAATATATATTTGTCTTTCAGCTATTTGAACTTCGACTATGCTCCTGTAATACCTTGAGTTTAGCATGCTACCCAACTATATTGTTCTTGTTCTACTCTTTTTTAAATGTACAGCGACCCCCTGAGTAAATGTTGTTCTGTTGATCTTGACAGGGACGTTTGTACAACCAGTCCAATAGTTTGATGATTGAGGTTGATGTTCTTTTGTGACCTGTGAGCATTTTCTCCTTTGTGTTACCATGGTATGGAAGTAAACTTGTTTTAGTACATTTTTTTATCTTTTTTTTAATCTTTTTTGGTCTGAACGCGTGGAGTTTTTTAGTTAGCATGTAAGAGAACAAGGTCCATTATCAACATTATAAATTGCTATATCCTTTTCTATTTTATTTACGAATTCTCACTTTGGGATGATGATTGGGTTTTGATCTTTTCTGTTTGCATACTATGCTTCAAAAAAGCAGAGTTGTGTGCAAATTTAGTACTATTTAGCAATGTGTCATATCTTTTATGGATTCAGAGTCTGAGCCAAAATCATATTTCTCCAAAACATAAGAAATAAATTTATATCTTTATACCTTTCAAAGAAACAAAATAAATAATAATAAAAAAAATCTACAGGTTTACCACTCTAGTTTTGTTGATGAGGAAGGAATTGATAAAGCTTGTGGGTGTCCTCTTCTTCCTCTAAAAAGTCATATAAGGGGTCCTGCCCCTGTTTCTGATCAAGGTAAAACCTCGCATATTCTTCTGCATATAATGTCCTAATGACATTTAGTTGAATGCATAATGAATGTATATCTTGCTTACAGATAGAACTGATATTGTTGATGAAGCAATCACTTTCTTTCGTGCCAATGTCTTCTTCAGAAACTTTGATATCCGGAGCTCAGCTGACAAGCTTCTTATCTACCTTACTTTCTATATCAATGTGGCTTTGAAGAGACTTGAGGGGTGCAGAACTTTGGCCGAAGGAACCAAGGCGATCATTAACTTGGGGCTCGAAAACGTGCCTGTGCCTGGAGAACCGAGTTTTCCCTTTCCGGGGCTCTTTGTACTACCAGAATCTCGGAAAGAAGCAGGTAAAATTCCTCTCAAGCCTTTTAACCATTACCCTGATAATGTTTGGAGTAAAGTTGGTATGAAGGGCAGTTTTGTCCTTTTCTTCTAAATTCGACTCTTAGTGAAATATAAACTATTCTGCATTCTAACCCATTTCTACATCTGTAAATTCTTTTTAATTTATCTGGATGCTACTATGGGTTCGATTGGTTGCAACTTATAAGTAAATAAAGCAACTTATTTCTGTCTGAAAAAAAAGGTTGTATGCATTCAACTTAAAACTTTCAGCTTATTTAGGCCATAATAGCAAATAAGCTCAGTTTTAAAGTTGAGCAGCCAAATGTTGTCTAACTTTTAAGCAAAAAAAACTGATAAGCTGGAGTTTATAAGCTGCAACCAAACAAGCCCTACAACTAATTTTATTCTCAGAGCTGCATGTATGTAATGATTTGATGCCCTTAGGTTCTTTCTCAAATTTTCTCCGTCATTTTCTCGTTTCCTTTTGTATTCAAGTAACAATAGATCTTTAAACGTTATTGTTTCATTTTTAATTATTTTTGCACTGAAATGATTTTGTAACTGAAAAAAGTTTCTTCTAGGTTCTTGAACCTAAGATCCTATCCATATTCTTCCAAAATACTGTTATGGGGACTTATTTGATTGATGTGTTTCTTGTATTGTTTTTGCTTTCAGAATTTCTGAATAGTTTTCAAGATGATGACCATACCCGTCATTCTTCCTCCTTTTGTTTTTCTTTGTGTTTTTGTTGTTCCACTCGTATTTATAATTTGCGAGAACACAGAGATAGAACCAGAAGAGTCATGGCAAGAACCCAGTGTACCCTCTCAAATGTGTAGAAAGGTCTCACAAAGGTTTTTTCTTTTTTCCCTGGATGGTTAGAATATATTTATTACCAAAGAAGTTCTAAATTCGAGGTGGAATGTCCTAAATATGATTAATACCCGCAACATATGAATGAATTTAAAACACTAACATATGAATGAATTTAAAACACTATAATACGCTCATACAGACCTTAAATCATTTAGCTTAACCACTGGAAATTAAATTTCTTTCACGGTGGTTTTCTCATCCATTTTATTGGTATTCCCTTTGATTATTGCTACATATGGTTACACCTGAAGCTCCTGCTTGTTTCCATACTTGAAGCTTTATTTTCGTTTTGGGTTTCGTTAATCTGCAGAGCTATTCAGGAATTACTTGAAGCAGATAAGGGAGGAAACAAGTGGAAGACTGTTGAGCGTCGCATACAGGCCCAACGGAACTCCAAATAAATGGTGGTTGGCATTTGCCAAGAGGAAGTTTATGAACATTATAATTCCCTGATCACAGCTTTTTCCAGGGCCATTTAAAAGGCAATCTCTCTCGCTCCGATATATATATAAAGTGATGGCATTGGCTCCGATATATGTATTTCTGTACCTCTATCTGTGTTATGCAATGTAAGCATTGTATGGTTTTAGAAATCCTCTTTATAAGATCTATATAAAATAAATTCTTATTCATTTGAACAGATGAACCAAAAAAAGTACATTTGTGTGAAGACATGCATGTTCCAAGTAACTGTTTGTTTGCTTTGTTATTCTGTTTATTTCCAACTTTCCATTCATTTCCGAATAATGAAAAAGTTTCTTTTCGACACGGGTCCAGAAACACCCGGTCCAGGGGAGCGTTACAGTCTCGCACTTGATGATGTGGACGCCCTCCGCGGCCGGATGATTGAACCCCTGTAATAGTCTGGAGTTGTCGTCTTTAGATAAATTGATAATCTGTCATGATTTGCTTTGCTTCTGGTTCTGTAGATTCATATTGTGATAACATGGGGAAAAAAAAACACCATTTATGTATCTTCATCTTTTGTGGAATTTTGATTGTTTTTGGAATTGGTTTTCAACTTTTCATGTGGGTTTGGGATCTAGAAATCAGGGGAAAAGTCAGATGCTCAAGAGAAGTCAACTCATCAAATGAAAAGCTGACAAGTGCCCTCCTACTTATTTGACACGTCTCCACTTGTTGATACCGTGCAATTTGGCATTGTCCATGATTATACAAAGGCATGCTTATGCTACCATTCATTCAAAAGTTATAGCATACCTTTTGGAATGAAAAATTGAGTTTGCTTTAAATTTACGATCAAGTCGGTGGTAGTGGTTTCTTTGTTTTCTAATATTTGGAAGGAAAAAGGCCTTGGACGATTATTAACGTATTGATAAAAAATATAAAGAAAAGTGTATTGATTTTTAAATGTCAATATTTCATGCATGTGCGTGTTGTTGATCTTATTTTTAACAAAAAAAAAATAAAAATAAAGATTTTGTTAGGTAAGAATTTGTATTTTTTTTAATGATTGTGAGTACAAGTATTGTTACTCAAAAAGTGTTTCGACATGTGTGATGTTTGTGTGCAAGGGGACTACCTACATTTGATTCGTAAATATGTTTTCAAAATTATGTTCTTTTGAAGTGGAGTAGTGGGTTAATTTTCACGCTCGACTCAATTCCATGGGATTTTAATTAGAAATTTAGAAAATTGAGAGTGAAACAACAAAATCCTGCAAAATATCCTTTTCAATTGGATTTGTCATGACAATTTTGGCACCAAGTGTATTCACTTTTATCTCGTTTTCACTCTGCCCTGCACATAAATTGGCAGTTCAATTTGCTTCTATCCGAAACAAAAGCGTAAAAAGTAAAACATTGGCATTGTCATATGAATGCTTTTGATAAATAAAAATTCTCTAGCTGAGCCTTTAGCTAATGATGCATTCACAAAGGACTCGGTTCATTTGCAAATCTAATCTTGCAATTTTGCCCATTAATTAAGACTCAATGCATGACAAAGCCAAAAATGCCCTCTAATTCCAGTGGGCGAATTACAGGGGCAGTCCTTGTAGTTTAAATGGTATTTTCATTTCAATGGTAAAGGCCTCAATTTTTGAAAAAGTAACCGAGTTGGTCGCCAGTGAAGTCATTCAAAATGATGAAAAATCATTTCAAATTAACCATGTGAGGATTTTTCAGAGCAAATCAGTCATTTTTCAAGCATTTTAAGTTGGTATCACATCCTGCTGTGATCATTATAGCTATTAATAACTTAATATTGCTACCATGAAAGGGCAAAATCTCTCCCTTTTTCAAAATACAGGGATCAAATGCGTTAGTTTTTTAAAAATGTGTTAGCCATTATTATTTCAATTTAAACTATGAGAACCAAATAGTAATTTGGTCAAAACTATGGGGACCAACATTGTACTTCAACTTTACTCCTTTTATTTATTTTTATTTATTTATTATTATTATTACATCTCCATTTATGCCTTTTTCTTTTTCTTTCCCCACAAGAAATTGCAAAAGTATAAAAATTTAGAGTCGGTGTTGAGCCCTTGCTCGCCATTTTATACCCTTCCCCTGTGCATAATTTCTCAGAAAACAAAACAAAATCGTAATTACAGAAAATANNAAAAAAAAAACCCAGATCTGAGCTGCTCACAGAAATCGGATCCAATCCTAAACCCTAGCTAACCTCTCCCACCCTCTCTCCGCCTCTCTCTATTCCAATCTCTCCTCTCCCCAGAGAGATACCAAACCCGCCAAGTGTCGCTAAATGGATCACCGAAACGGCGCCGTCTCCATGTGCTCCCACCTCTCCGACTTCCGATCCCGCCACGTCGGATCAAAACCCTTCCGCGCCTTGCAAGACTGCATCCGAATCCGGGTTCCGGGTCGGGCAGCGATCCGCCGGGATCCGGCCGAGCTCCCCCGCTGCGCCACCTGTACCGCCCCCACGCGCCTCTACGCCTGCGTCACGTGCGCGTCCCTCTCCTGTCGATCGCACGCGCCGTCGCACGCACGTGCCGGGCACGAGATCGCAGTCGATATTGACCGGGCGGAGCTCTTCTGCTGCGTGTGCCTTGACCAAATCTACGATCGGGATTTCGACACCGCCGTCGTGTTGTCTCAAATCCCGTCTCGGGCTGGACCCTCGCGGCCCGAGAACTTGCGGAAACGGAGGCGGGTGGATTACCGGCCGTGGACCCCGGACGTGCTCGAAAAAACGTTGATCGGGAAAAACACGACCCCTTTGGACCCCTCGGAGTTCCCGAGAGGGCTACGGGGGCTTAATAATTTGGGGAATACGTGTTTTATGAACTCAGTGTTGCAGGCATTGTTCCACACGCCGCCGCTGAGGAACTATTTCCTCGGCGATCGACATAATCGGTATTTTTGTCAACAACAGAAGAACGGCGTTAGTAAAAGTCCGAGGCTTTGTTTGGCTTGCGACATGGATGCGATGTTCTCGGCTGTTTTCTCAGGGGACCGCATGCCCTATAGCCCTGCCAAGTTCTTGTACAGGTCTATTTCGAGCTCGTGTTTTTCGTAGAATATAAGATCAATATGATCATGATATAATTGTAGTGAGTAATTAGTGTTGAGTCTGGTTTGTGTAATGTGTTGAAGGAAATGGAGTAGCTTGGAAGAGAGAAATGTTTTACCCATTTTGTGGGACCAAGAGAACTCCAATCCATGTTTAAGTCATGTTCTATTTTCTCCCGTTGGATCGGTTTTAAGCTAGATCTAACGGTTCTGGTATAATATGGTCATTTTTATTCCAACCGTTGGATCTTATTTAAAATTGATCCAATGATATGGATTGGATGTGGGGGTTCTAATTAAATGAGAATTGGAGCACCCCTTCTCTCCATTTGATGATATTGACAGCTGCTCTAACATTGCATGTATATATTGTGGATATTGTATTGAATAGTGTTTGTACTTAATCTGCTGATTTGTTAGTAGTTGGGCCCTGACCTTTGAGGGTTTTTGAGACAGATCTTTCTCCTGAAAGCTCGAATCTTGTTGAATGGGTTGATTTCAAATTGTGTTTTTCGTCGTAGTGCAGTATATGATCAGTGTGATTAGTATATAATTGGTTGTAGATAGTTGATGTTGTGAGCAAGTTGGAGTAATTGTGAGAGATGAATATTTTGCCACAGTGACTGTTAGTTATCTTGCTCTTTTTATCTTAGTCTAATATTGCATGTACAGTTTTTTCTTAAGCTGGTTTGTTTTGTAGCATTTTGATATAATGTGATCGAGGTTTTATTTAATTGTTGTAGGTAATCAATGTCAAGATTGGCTTCTTTAAGTTTTTCTCTTATTTTTTTAAGCAAATGTGGTAGATTGCTAGAGAGAAATATTTTACCCTTATTGAGATATTGACATTTGTTGTTCCTGATCTATGCATTTTGTTCTAACATTAACAATTATGTGTTAGGAAGTGTATGTTCTTCACCTGCTGATATGCTAATCGCAGTAGTTGGGACGTTAAATTTTGAGGGTTTCGAGAAAGAAAGTTGTGTATTTTTTGATTTTTGAAAACTTTTTACAGTTGGTGGCAGCATGCTGCAAACCTGGCTAGTTATGAACAACAAGATGCTCATGAATTTTTCATTTCCATGCTTGATGGGATTCACGAAAAGGTGGAGAAGGATAAAAGGAAGCCCCAGAGCCAAGGTAATTTTGTTTTCCCTACAAACCCTTTTTTTTTTTTGCTGTCCTTGTTTTCTTAAAGGTTTCCTTATGTAAATTGGAAGTTTTATGTACACAGGGGGCTTGAGCATGTAAGTGAAACTTTTATTGGAGTTATGCTGCTTGTGAAGAATATTCATCCACTTGTACTAGCTGAAGAATCACTACTCACAAAAATCTATACAATATCTCAATTTCTTTTTGTTGCTAAAAATGCATTCGATGTTATTCCAAGGAACCATTTGGGAAATCCGTTTCTGTGATCTGGGCCATCTGGTTTTCAAGTCTTCATGCTACTATGGGTTTCCTTTTTCCTTGAATATATGCATATAATATTAATACTTGTCATGCTGTTGCGGTGTTTAGTAGATAATGGTTCTTATTTTGTAAGTGACAGTTGTTTCTAATCTTGCCAAGTTAATGGTGCAATTGTAAACTTTATATACCAAATTCTTAGATAATTTTATTTATTTATGACATTGATAACTTTGTTACTGGACTCATCTATATTTGTTCCTATATAGGTTGATATCTCATAGTTGTGCTTCAAGATGTAAAGATTCTGATTATGTTGTTACAATTTTCTCGAATTGATTTCATATGACCATCAAATATTAGTTTGAATGGGTCGAATCAATGAAACCAATAGTTTGGGGTCCCTTAGGGTTGAGAGAGATAATAAATACACTAAAAGATAATACCCACAATTGAACAAGTACTCTCTTGATGTCTCTGTTCTGATTATTGTGGTGCTAGTACTGTGTTCTGATCGAGCTAATCCGAAATACTTCTAAAGGTTAAATGGTAACTGCAATATTGTATTGCAGGGTGTGGGTTTAGGTCCTTTGTTGCTTTAGGAGTTGGCAAGTGCTCTCAGATTTAGGGCTAATTATCAGCGTGCCAGAATTTCGTCTGCTCCACTTCAGTAAGTCTCCCTATTCCCAAGTCTACTTGGTTACAAAAGAGGAATTTCTTGTGTGACGTAAATATCTGATTTTAACTCCTCTTGTGTCATTTTTAGGGTCAGATGTATGCCTAATGCCAAGCCTTCTGAGGTTCGAGACTTTAACTTAGCAAACCTAATTAGGTTGGAGACTTTAACTTGCCAAGCCTACTTGGTTTTAAACCTATGTAACCAATAGTTTCGACCAAATAGTGTCTGAGAGCTCTGTGATTGTCTTGCAGATTTGACATTTTGGTTAGTTTAAGAACTTGTTATTGAAACTATATCGGTTTGGCGATGATTGAACGAGTGTTACCTCAGTAGCAACATCGTAGACCATCTCGTGTTTGCCGCAGCTGCCTAAATTCTTACAACTTGGCTCTATCACCTTACTTACAGTGTATTAGGTACAATATTGCACTGTGAAAAGGTGTTCGTGGAAGTCAGTGATCAAGTCAAGTGGTTGTTGAAGTTTAGTTAGGTGCCTCTAGAAGTCTTGGTATCTTCCGTCTAGTTTAACCCACCGAATGAGTTAACCTAAAAGAATGTCTTCTGCTTTGCCTACTGTTGTAGAGGGATAAGACAACACCTCAAGTTTATCCCGGTTTCGGGTCGGAAGGAATTGATAGGGTCAGATTTGGTGTCCCAAAAGGGTCAAGTTAGTCTCGTGTGTGGTTAATTTGTTGAAAGATGATCTGGGGGCTTGTGCCCCACTTATATAAATTAAAACTTCAAATCTCTGCAAGTTATTTTTTGCTTGAGTTGATAAACAACTTTCTTTTTTGAGTGGTTCCCAACATAATATGCCATGTTAGTACCAGAAAATGACTTAAAAACTTTGATTATTCGCTCGGCAGTCATTTGTTCGATGCTGTAAGCACATGGGTTCTTTGTTTTTTCTATTTGCTGTTGAATGACTGTGATTCTAGTTTATCATCAAAGAAGATAATGGAATTCTAATTATAAATAGCATGTAGATATGCTTTTAACTGTATTTATTACTTTGTGCAGGCAACGGAGAGTGTTGCATTGCTCATAGAGTTTTCTCTGGCATATTACGATCTGATGTTATGTGCACTGCATGTGGATTCACATCTACAACGTTTGATCCATGTGTTGACATCTCATTGGACCTGGAGACTAACCATGGGGCTTCTGCGAAGACCTCATCCACAAAGTCCCATAATTCTTGCAATGGCAAGGAAAGTAACAAGAATTCAAGCCAAAACTGCGGAATGTCTACTCTAATAGGGTGTTTAGACCGTTTCACTAAGGCTGAAAAATTAGGATCCGAGCAAAAGTTTTTTTGTCAACAGTGCCAAGTGAGACAAGAATCTCTCAAGCAGATGTCCATCAAAAAGCTTCCTCTGGTTTCTTGCTTTCACATCAAAAGATTTGAGCATTCTCCTATACGAAAAATGTCAAGGAAAATCGAC
This sequence comes from Embelia ribes, assembly GCA_001753735.1. Taxonomy (NCBI): domain Eukaryota; kingdom Viridiplantae; phylum Streptophyta; class Magnoliopsida; order Ericales; family Primulaceae; genus Embelia; species Embelia ribes. The sequence continues at coordinate 8,390 of MKEJ01021572.1, read as the reverse complement.
CGATATTTACAGTTCCCTTTCTCCCTGGACATGGGACCTTATCTGTCCTCGTCTATCTTGAGAAGTAGATTTGGAAATAGAATATTCTCTTTTGACGGTGACGATTTGGATTCTCCTAGTGAATTATCTTCAGAGTTTGAATTATTTGCTGTTATCACTCATAGTGGGAAGCTAGATGCTGGGCATTATGTGACTTATTTGAGATTGAGTAATCAATGGTACAAGTGTGATGATGCTTGGATTACTCAAGTGAATGAGAACATTGTGAGAGCTACACAAGGGTATATGATATTCTATGTGCAGAAGATGCTTTACTACAAAGCAAGTGAAAAGCAAGCTGCTCTGTAATTTCTTGGGGAGAGCAGGTTCCGTATATTTGGAAAAGAAAGATGCTAGGCGTCCTGAGAAAATGTACTGAAAATGGATTCTTTGGATTTCTGGGACTGTTGGATCGCGAAGAACGATCTGATCCAAGGATTATGGACTTCTGGGTTTTGGACAGTTTTTTCGGAATGCCTAGCATTAAGCAGAACAATATCAAAACAGTATTGGAACTGAAAAAGCAAGCTGTGTCGTGTGAAGCAGTCTGGGAAATAAAAAAGAGCTGCATAAAAGCATGAGCAATAATAAGCCAGAGTTGGATTGAAAAGCGAGTTGCTTTTTGTTACAATTCTTGAGAGATTCGAGCCAGTTGGTGTATCTGGAAATAAAAACTCCAGTGCAGAAGCGGAAACAATATTAAAACTAGCATCAACTTTTTTGAAGAAACATTATGGCATTTTTTAGATATGCCACCTAATTGCTATGAATTTTTGATAAGGGAGCAATTTGCTCATTCTGACATGAATGGATCAGATTTTGAGAGGAGAATTGATTATCATTTTTCAAGTGTTATCCAAGATTTTTTGTATTGACAGGAATATGAATCATTCGTGGCAAAAAGAACAAAATGAGAAAAGAATCATATTGATGGGTTTATTTTGGTGTGCATTGGTTGTGCTAAAAGTACTCTATAGTTATATATGCTACTGTATCTTGTATTATTTTTCAGGCCAATAGTAGAACCCAAGTTATATACCAAATATATCTGCCCATATGATGAGCTATTCTCTCTGTGTTTCACATGGAGCAATTTGGGGATACAATTGTGATCAAGGCTTAATTTTGATTGATTTGTGCTGTTGATACTTCAAGTATTGGCCGGATGCACATGAATAGGCTTAAAACTTCGAAGAGTGCCCTTAGGACTTATCATTCTTGGTACGACGGTCGATAATTGTCAATATAAGAAGTATACTACATCTTGTACTCACTCGTGTAAGAGCAGTAGAGGATGGCTCAAATCCCATCTGGGCAAGTTTGTTGATGGTGAAAAATCAAATTATCCTCGATGACGAAAAACACTAGTAATATGCGTTGGTATGAGCACGTACAACTCCTAATACACCAGATTACGAAGGATGTTGATGGAGTAGTACATGTTATTGTATCCTAGCCGTACATGATATTACTTTCGTGTTTGATAAATAAATATATTTACTTGACTTGAGAATAGTCTAAATAAATGTGAATGAAAAGTATAATTTCAAAATTTTTGCCTCAAAAGTATAAATAAAAATAATTTTATTTTTGCTTATTGAACCAAATATAATTTTTACCGAAAAGTAAAAAATACAAACTATATGGAGGGTGATTACGTCGATATCAATCATTCATTTCATTGTATATATATATTGTAAACCTATCACAAATATTATTTATTTTCCATTGAAAAAGAAAAAGAGAATCAAATTACTTTTCTGTTCTTGTCCCGTATAGAATTTTTCCTCGTGTCGCAGAATCACCACAGCTTGGGATTCCCCTTCTTATCTGATAGACACAAATCCAATCCCCAATTTCTATATTTTTGTCTCTATCTTCAATCGATATTTGCTTTCTCAATGAAATAGAAACATAATTATTAGGGTTTTCAAAGGTCCTGTTGACACGTCATCATAATGGAATTGAGTTGGGTTTAATCCAGATTTTGATGAAGTTTATCGGAGAAGAAAATGGGTGCTTGATTTTATGCTGATTTAGGTTTTTTTCCTTCTTCTCTGATTCGAAGCTCAAAAGCAAGGGTTTAATTTCTATCTCCGATTAGGTCATATATAAGTCCCTCTGTGTGTGTGTGTTTTCTTGTTGCTTTTTGATTTGTCAGTCTTCTGGTGTTATTTAGCGCTTGTCTTAACTTTTTGCTGTTCAACTTTTAAGCTGGATTTATTTGCTGTTTTGACGAAGATAGTATCTGAGTTTTTAGTTGTTTTAAGATGAATGAATCCAGTTTTTTTTTTTCGTAGCCATAATTAAGCTACCGTATGTGCTTAAAAGTCGCAACAAAATAAACCCTAAGTTAGAGTGAGATAATTGGAATGAGCTTGAGTTATTAAAAATTCAAATAGAAGGGTTTAGTTCAGGGACTTATTTAGAATTCTTTCAATGTTATATGGTTTTTATGGTTGTTCTGTTAACCATATGCATAATCAAGATTGATAGAGGGACTAAGGGCACTCCACACCTATAATCAACCCCTAATTTTTGAATCCCTATGTCTCAAACTTTATTGGAGAATGCTCAGGACCTTCAACTTTAAAAATAGAACTAGAGAGGAACACTATTTTTGGGGAATTAAATAGTGGTTGGGTAGGCTGGTGGAAGCGTTTCGTTAGCTTTAATCCCTGAAGTTGAGGGTTGAGGATGAATAGAGTATTTATTGCATTTTTATACAAGAGTTGTCTGGAAACGTGTAATGCAATATGATTATAAATTTTCAATGAGTAGGATGACACCCTTTCGATTGAGAATGTGTATGTGTGTAATTATGTAAATCGGTTTCATTTCAGCTCATTATCTCTTGGGGTTGAGAGAGTACAGACTACAGAAGGGAAGTATATCAACGAGGTAATCATAAAGTATGTGTTCTTGTTGAAAATAGGATGAATGGATGATACCATAGTAACCATTCCCTTCATGATGGTTTGAAATTGATATGCTGATGAGGTTAATAGATGCTTTATAGTATGAAATGAGTAGTTGCTTTGCCTTGGAATGTAAGTGGACGATAAAGCTAAATAATGTAAAGTATAGGAGGAGAGTTATCATGCCAATCGAAATCAATCAGTAGATGTTCAGAGTTGCTTGATGGGATAAAGTATAGATGAAGTAGAACATATTTTTGTTACTCTTTTGTGTCTTGAAAAGAAAGTTATGATCACATTTTTTTAGAACTATATGTTTTGTTTGTGTATGCCCTAAAACTGGCAAATTGGGCTGAAGTGGTTTCTGGGACATCATCTCAGCTGTTATAGTACGAAATTTGTTTTTGGGTAGATTGCTATTGTTACCGCTACCTTTTAAACCCCTTCTTTCTTCAGCGGGATATGAGCTATCTGGGCAAAAGGGCTGCACTGCTTTTTAACTTGAAAAGTCAAGTGCTTGTTTGCTTCATGTGAAATTTCGGAGACCAAAGAGATATGGGTGTGTAGGTTATTGTAGATAATGCTGCATAATATTGTTTTTCAATGCATGCTGTGAACGTGTGCTCCATGAAAATTGTTTAATATACTTTTGCTTTCCTCTTTTCCTGTTTCCACTTCTAAGAAAAGCAGACAAAGATGGTGCTATTTGAAGAACGACATCACTGTATAAGTTTTTTTTATCATTTACAGAAATTATGATGGGCATTAAGGATTGGGTTCTGTCCCAGTTGATATCCAAGTCGGTGGTCTCATCAAGGCCATCGTCAGCTAGTGATAGGTATTTGAATGACGAAGCTTCTCATATAGAGTTCAGCAACCAAGGTACAAACACTATATTCTCATATTGAGTTCCTGGTTTAACTTATTTTGTTCGATACCATTCAACGATTTGACCAAATTTTGATTACCCACTTTTCCTACTCAGTACCTTAATGCAAAGTATTTTAGAAATATAGATCAAAGACTGAGATTTAGAACTATGCAATTTAAGTTGTTCGGCCTTGAGGCATACTCATATAAGGTACAGTGTATAATTTATAGGCTTGATTGATAGGGTAATAGGAAAACCATCTGTATTATTCTTCAATGTGAATCTTAATTATTGATTTGTTGCATTGTGTGAATTTGTTGCAGTGCCTGTAGCTGATGACACATCTAGTTCATCTATTAGTAATCAGGAGATCCAGCAACATTATCCCTCGCAACAAATTGTGGTGGAAAATTCTGCTCAATCACATATTAGCACTAATGAGAAGAAATTGGACCCTTTGGCAAAAATTGAGAGGCTCCAAATCAGATTCTTACGAATTCTCCAACGTATTGGGCAGTCAAGAGACAATATTGTGGTGGCAAAGGTTTTGTACCGTATGCAGCTGGCAACTTTGATACGAGCAAGCGAATCGGACCTAAAAAGAGCCAACCTTAGGAGTGATAGAGCTAAAAGAATAGCTATAGAACAAGAAGCATCTGGAGAACCTGAACTGAATTTCTCATTAAGAATACTTGTCGTTGGGAAAACAGGTGTAGGCAAGAGTTCTACAATAAATTCCATTTTTGACCAAACAAAGGCCACGACTAATGCATTTCAACCTGCTACCGATCGTATTCAAGAGATTGTGGGAACTGTTAATGGTATTAAAATGTCATTCATCGATACTCCAGGTCTATTGCCTTCCTCTTCGGGTAATTTCAGAAAAAATAGGAAGATCTTGTGCTCAGTGAAGAGATTTATTCAAAGGTCCCCACCAGATATTGTTTTATACTTTGAAAGACTAGATTTGATCAACTCAGGTTATATCGATTTCCCTCTTTTAAAGCTAATGACTGATGTTTTTGGTTCTGCAATTTGGTTCAACACCATTTTCGTTCTGACTCATGCTTCCTCAGCCCTTCCTGAGGGCCCAAATGGGTATCCTGTCAACTATGAATCTTACGTGAATCGATGCACTGAGCTGGTGCAACATTATATTCACCAAGCCGTTTCTGATACGAAGATTGAAAATCCTGTCATTTTGGTTGAGAATCACACTCTTTGTAGAACTGATATCACCGGTGAGAAAATTTTACCAAATGGGCAAGTTTGGAAATCGCAGTTCTTCTTGTTGTGTGTATGCAGCAAAGTTTTAGGCGATATAAATGCTATCTTGGACTTTCAAGATGGGATTACACTGGGTCCCATGAGCGCCTCTCGGCTTCCCTCTCTGCCCCATCTTCTCTCCTCGTTCCTCAAACATCGAGCTGTATCTGGTCCAGACGACGCAGAAAGTGATGTTGATGAGGCTTCTTCAACGGACATGGAGGAAGATGAGTATGACAAATTACCTCCTATTCGGATTTTGACAAAAGCCCAATTTTCTAGAATGACTGATATTCAGAAAAAAGAGTATCTCGATGAGCTGGATTATCGAGAGACCCTTTACATGAAGAAGCGATTGAAAGAAGAGTCCAGAAAACGAAGAGAAAACAAAATTCGCAAAGATGAGAGTACGGGTGCTGATGATAACCGGGACCCTCCTGAGCCTATGCAGTTACCTGATATGGTTGTCCCTCCGAGTTTCGACTCGGATTGTCCTATTCATAGATACCGTTGTGTTTTAACAGACGAGCAATGGCTTGCGAGGCCCGTTCTAGACCCGCATGGGTGGGACCATGAAGTTGGTTTTGACGGGATAAACCTTGAAACATCTGTAGAAATAAAACCTAATGTCTTTGTCTCTGTGAATGGCCAAATGAGCAAAGACAAGCAAGATTTCAGCATCCAGTCAGAATTTGCCACATCTTACATGGACCCCAGGGGACCCACTTATGGCACTGGCCTCGATGTTCAATCCATGGGTAAAAATCTTATTTACATAGTTCGAAGCAACGCTAAGCTAAAGAACTTAAAATGTAATACTACTGAGTGTGGGGTATCGATGACTTCGTTTGGGGATAGATATTATTTTGGTGCTAAGCTAGAAGATAGCATCACTGTTGGAAAGAGGGTTAAGCTTTCGGCTAATGGTGGGTGTTTGGGAGGTCTTGGGCAAGTAGCGTATGGTGGGAGTTTAGAGGCTACTTTTAGGGGTAAGGACTATCCCGTGATAAATGATAACGTAAGTCTGTCACTCACCGCCCTGTCGTTTAAGAAAGAGACTGTTTTTAGTGGGAATTTTCACTCCGAGTTTCGATTAAGTCGGGGGACTAGAATGTCAGTCGTTGCCAATTTGAACAATCGGAAAATGGGGCAGGTTTCTGTGAAGACACATAGCTCAGACCATGTTGAAATAGCTCTCATTGCAGTTGTGTCGATTTTTAGGGCGTTGTTGAAGAGAAGGGAAAATAACCTCAGGGAAGCCACGCTGGCGGGATAGGAATTAAGGGTTTGTTTGGTAATTGTTAAATATTCAATAAAAATTTAAAATGAAAGCTGAAACACCCCTCGAAATGAGAAAGGCGACTTTGTAGCATTTTTCACCCGTTTAAGATGAGAATTTTGTTAGAGGAATTCCAACGTTCACCGAACAAAGAGGGGATAGTCTTTTTTTTTTAAGCGGCGTAAGTTGTATCCTTTTGAAGTGCATAGTTTTCATCTTCGGATAGTACTCTTTTTATGCTCATTTATTTTTGTAATAGTGATATTAACGAAGCTAAAGCTCTTTATCAGTGAGATGAAGGTTGTTAAGCCTCATTTTTTGTGTTGGTGTTCATCTCTGTGTACCTCCCCACCACTTTTTGATCAGTTTTGTAAGATTTTGAATTTTTTGATGCGACCATGACTTGAAAATTCAATTAGAATTTGTTAATTAAGAGTAATTTTCAGGGCTTTGCTTAGATCTGATCTGGTAGATTTCTGCAGCTGATATTTTGGTTTGTGCTAGCAGAAGGATTGGGCATTAACATTATGCTTGTCTTTCCTAAAACTAATATATACATATGTGAGCATTATATATATGAGCACTCAAATTCACAATGTTGCCACGTTGCATGATTTGGGAAGGGTCTGATGTACATAGTCTAAATTTATAAGTCACATCCTGCACAAGAGAGAGATGGCTCATTCCAGAATCAGATTGTTCGAACGCTCCGAATGATGGCAAGCAAAATTACGCCAATTTTTGAAGGAAAGACAATTTTTGTATCACCGTAACAGAACAATTTATTTTAGTTTCAGTTCTATTTCTTCGCGACTTATCTTTCTTAAAACTAATATATACATATGTGATCATTATATATATGAGCACTCCAATGCACAATGTTGCCATGTTGCATGATTTGGGAAGGGTCTGATGTACATAGTCTAAATTTATAAGTCACATCCTGCACAAGAGAGAGATGGCTCATTCCAGAATCAGATTGTTCGAACGCTCCGAATGATGGCAAGCAAAATTACGCCAATTTTTGAAGGAAAGACAATTTTTGTATCACCGTAACAGAACAATTTATTTTAGTTTCAGTTCTATTTCTTCGCGACTTATCTTCTTGCCCCGGAGCACATCATAACCGGTCAGAATGGAATATCCGTAGATAGTTGGAAATTCAGTTAGGACAATGGGGGCGGGTCCACCCTTGGGGCTGGAGCTACATGCACCTGATCGTTATTTCCTGTTACTCCACGCTACTTCTAATAAAAATTCTATTATAGAAAAATGACATACTTGGTACTCAACTTTAGAAAAAATGACATATTTGATCCCTTCGTAGTTATTTGCCCGATTTTAAGAACTTATAATACTCGTATCCAGAGACAATGGCAACATAGATGATCATAAAAGACTAATTTGTTCCTAAATGAATTGCAATTGGATCACACCACTTGTTATTTATAATTAGGATGACCAACACAATTATATGAATTAGGGACAAGCTCAGGGTCATAATATTATGGGGTGCTGAATATCATATAAGATTTTTTAAGGAATTTAAGGTCATGTCCTTAACAGAGGTGTTAAAGATGCATTAAAATTTCCTTTACACTACAAATAAGATATCTGGTGGATTTCCTAAGCCCTTGTAGAAAATTCTTAGGTTTGTTCCCGATAGAGACAATTATTGTCGTATTCGAGACTTGAAAAATATTAATGTTGCAATTGAAACTATAGGCACCAAACGGAATCTTAGTTAAAACTATGGGACCATACTAGCAAACACATCGCTGATCTGTGTACCCATTTATCCATCCGAAACTGTTGTCTCACTTTTTTTTCCTTCTCGACTTCAAATCTCTCTCTCTCTCTCTCTCTCTCGCTCTTCGAATGATCTGAAGGTACTTTCTTCTTACATCTCCGCAGATGCATTGTAATTCTTTCAATGAATTTTTGTAAATTGATAGTTAATTTTAAACAGATTGGACTGCTATAGAGTAATATCGATTCGTTTGGTTGCAGTTTTTAA